>JAJOZX010003156.1:195000-500000 GCA_023014485.1 Bathynomus jamesi
AGAGGGAAAAATAGCTTGTAATAATAGTATAATTAAATAATGGACTAAATAATGGAATACGTTTACTGTAGTGAACGTTTACGATAGTTATTAATATAGTAATAAATAACAAATAAATAATAAAAATAGGAAGGTTTCCTTATGTATGTATGTATCTTTCCTATACTGTATAAAGTGTATATACTCTCCTACGTGAGTTCCGTTTAGGGTTGCCAGATTTTTCGATTTTTCCTGAGGTTTTTTTTTTAAGAGCAAATTTTTTTCAAATTGAAACTAGATTTCTTCAACAATTACAACAAACAAAATTAGAAAACAATTATTAAAATAATGATTAACAATTAAACATCGTGAATAATATCGAAATTATTATACATAATATTGAAATATGGTAAATAATATTGAAATTATCATAGCATATTAAATAGTGTAGTATACGTCGCTTTACTAATTATACAGTGCGTTCGAAAAGTCTCTCCGCAGTCAACCAACACTTTAAAAAAAGTGTTTGACAACAAGTGTAGACGAGTTGCTCTGTGCCTGCAAAATGGTGAAAAACACTTTCAACACATGCTCTAAAATCAAAAGGTTATGTAATAAAATTACTAAATCATGGTTGAATGAAAACATTGTAGTTTTTCAATTTCCTATGCGCTTAACATAGCACTGCGGAGAGACTTTTCGAACGCACTATATTATGACATCTGTCAATATTTTTCTGAACTTTTAATCTTCTTCAAAATTTTAGTCCCATTTTCTGACTTCAAGTATAACTGAAATTCCTTGCAAGTAATGATTGTAAATAATTAATTCAAAAAAATATTCTAAATCATAAATAAAATCAAGTTTGTGTGTGTGTGTGTGTGTGGTGTGTGTGTGTGTGTGTGTGTGTGTGTGTGTGTGTTCCTCTTTCACGCAAAAACTTTCACGCAAATGCAGCAATTTACACCTGAACGATTTCTTATAAAAAGTAGACATACTTTTACACATTTTATTTGAATTACATAATCTCAAGTTGTATGGTCAAACAATCGTAGGATTCACACTAATTCAAAGCTTACAGTATAACTGCAGCCGAAAAAATGCCAACTCGTGGCCAACACAACATTTTACTGTATAAGCGTTATGTAATTTCTAGGATGTTCTCGATTCTAGAACATTCAATATTACTCTACAGAATTCTACAGGGTGCTACATAATTCTAGAAAAAATATTTTTTGCTGGACATTTTGAATACAAAGGGATTTTTGATCAAATGTGGGACGTCTGGCAACCCTAGTTCCGCTGAATGAGACTCCCTCCGCCTCCATGATAAATCCTGGATAAGGGCCTCTGTCCTATAAATCTTTCCAGACTCGTGTGAACAATAACAGACCTCTTAAGATCTGTAGACAGCTCTTTACCACAGTGACCCATTGCGTACTAATGGTTTGTACAGTCATCAGATCACTGAAGATCAGGGCCCCCAGCCTTCTTTAGTTAGCTTTATAAGGCTAACTAACGAAAATATCACGACCTAACCTAACCAATCGTCAAGGGCGTACAGTTGACCTAACGATTGGTTAGGTTAAGTCGTGATATTTTCGCTAGTTAGCCTTAAGGCTAACTAAAAGAGGTTGGGGGCCCTGATCTTCAGGTGATCCCAGTCATCCGTCTTCCATGAAGATTCACAGTGAAAATTCTAGAATTCAGAGTTGCCAACAGTCTCTAATCAATAAACTGCCAACTACTGACAAAAATTTTAAATTCTTGAAGACTAGGGTGGACACAAAATATTAAATAATTTTGTAAATAAATGTACGAAAACCTTTGCATTTTAACATTTTTATTTTCATCAAATTCTTTGATGTTTTGTATTGTATGTTGGAGTTAAACTAATTTGTTTGTTAAATTTTTCGAAACGAAGAGTAGCCTTTTCATAACTATCGTATGCATGGTACAGAAGATAAGGGCGAATATAAATGAACTATTTCTCTGTACGAATACCTATGAGCACCACTGTATATTGACGTTTAAGGCATTTTAATGGGAGAGAGAAATTATTGCATTATATTTCAATGATTCATTTTTGTGTATCGACTCCTTATCAGGGTATGTAATATATTTACACAGCTGTGGAAATAGAGGTAAAACGAAGAAAGTCGACTGAGTTACGTTCTGTCTACAAAATGCATTTACGACGAGGGGTGCGGATTTACCGCCCGATGGTGTAATATCATTGTTAAGTTTAGGGCAGAGTTGAATGTTGACCGCTAAAGTCCGTAGTATGGCGTCACACACACAATTGAGTATGACTAATCTCCCAGAAAGTTCCAGGACTGACCGTTGTGAGGCGCTGTAATAGTGTGTGGGCAGGCTTGCTACACAGTCGAGAAACTACACCCATCGTCTCTGTAGTGGGGGAAGCCTACGTGGCTGACATCACCGGGCTAATTGTGAAGCGCATTTGATTGCACCAGTGTGTGTTCAGTGTTTCGAAGTGGCAGAATGTCGTTGTTTGAGCAACATGCAAACATTAAGTTTTGCCAATGTCTAGGGCTCTAGGCAATTCCGGGAAAGAAACCGTCGAGTTTTTGAGTCCTGTGCTTGGGGAGGAAGAGGTTTCTCGTTCTGCTGTTTCAGTGGCATCTTGCCTTAAAGAAGGTAGGGAAACGTTGGAGGATGATGAGCGCAGTGGGCGTCCAGTAACAGGCCATACAGAGTGCAACATACGCGAGGTACAGCAGATTGTGCGTGTCGATCGTCGTCAAACCGTGATGAAATAGTGGAGGCAGTCAACATTTCGCACGGAAACTGTCATGCAATCCTTGCTGAAGACCTGAACATGAAACGCGTCACACAACACATCGTACCCCGGAATCTCGCCAGTGAACAGTGTAAGAAGCGAATGGCGATTTGTGGAGAACTCATGACGGCTGCCGATAATAACCCCATATTTTTACAGAAAATTATCACAGGCGACGTAAACGGGGGGGGGGGGGGGTAAAGGAAGCACCCTGTTTCGTTGCCCGTGATAATTTTCTGAAGGGTGTAACATGATTGCTTTTTTAAAAGATTAGCGCAGTGTGAAAAAGTTTGGTAAACACTACATCGATTAGAGATTATGAAATGTTTAGTCAGAGTCCAGAGACCATGTTTAATTTCTTACAAAGGCTAACCAACCTACGGAGGGAAAAATTTGTACAACTTAAATTCAATATTATTTTGTTAAAATAAACGATAGCTAATGTGTGGCGTTATCCCATGTTTCGAACAGGTGTCTTTGGCAACCTTTGCCGTTTATGCGGTAGTATCGGACGATCCACTCAACGCACAAACAGCTTTCGTCTCAATCACGCTGCTGAATCTGCTTCGGAGACCTTTCTCCTTATTGCCCATGCTCATCACCGGCATGATCCAGGTGAGTGCTTCGGAAAAGGACTCATGATAAACGCTGAATGGATGATATATGACGTATAAGATATATATATATATATATATATATATATGTAAATGAATGAAAGGTAAACAAATGGATAAATGATGAAAGGAATAAATTGATAACCGTTGAAGAAATGAATGAACTGATAAATATCTGAATTTGAATTAACCAAATATAGTAGTAAATGAGCTAATAAATGAGGTAATAAATAAGGCGATAAATAAATAGTCTAAAGGATTGAAACCTAATTTAATGAATTTCGAATGAGTGATAAGGAAAACTGTAAGTAAATGTTTTTATTAAACTTATTATTTCACATGGAAAATAATTATATGACTCGGGTAAAATGAATTCAGTGTCATACGCAAATTTAGTAACAACGGACATATTAGCACATGTCAATACGTAATTCTACTGTATATTTGCGTTCATTTCCATGATATTAACAAAGCAGTATATGAAGGTATTTTATGATAACCACTTAGGCCAACTCATTAGCTTCGTCAAGTTGGTTGTTATCACAATAGGGGTAATTTACCAAGTTTAACATAAAAATAGCAGTAAAGTCCCAATATGTACGCAATGACCTAACTTGTTCTCGTATTCCCGAACTCGAATCTTCCGAATTCTATACCCCCCCTCTGGCTACAGCGTACATGCCAATATCGAACTAAATACTTCTACGCTGTTTACCTTTCCCCTAATTCTACTGATTATCCATAATTCTTTGACTACCTCACTTCTAAAGTGGAATACATTCTATCCCCCTCTCCCTTTGAGAAATTTCCATTTTAGGGGATTTCAATGCTCACCACCACCTTTGGCTTTCCTCCCATTTCACTAACATCCCTGGTGAACTAGCTTGCAACTTTTATATCCTAAATGACCTAGAGCAGATTGTACAGCATCCTACTCGTATCCCCGATCGCTTTGGAGATAGGCCCAACATTCTAGATTTATTTCTTACCTCTCCTCCTTCTCCTTACTCTGTGGGCTCCTCCGATCACAATCTTATATCTGTTTTTTGTCCTATCGCTCCAATTCGGCCTTTGGATCCTCCCAAGAGGAGGCGCCTTTGGCACTTTGGCACTTCTGTGATTTCCCATGGAATGATTACTGCTTCCGTGGCCGGGGCCTTTCCTAGTGTGTTGAGCATCTCAGAGGTGATTCTCTCGGGCATGGAGGCGTACATTCCATAGTCTCTTGCTGCTACTAATGCAAAAAAAACCTTGGTTTAACTTTACTTGTTCTAATGCTATCCGCAATAGACAGGAGGCTTTCAGAAGGTACCGTCGCTATCTAACTCCTGACTCTCACTCAGTTCATATTTCTGCCTGGAATCGTGCAGAAAATTCCTTCATCCGACAAAAATGTGAAAATCTATCCAATTCTAATTCTTCTCGCTCTTTCTGGCATCTAGCTAAAAACTTCTTCAGAAACTTTACTTCCTCCTCTGTCCTTCCTCTTTTCCATTCCGATGGCTTAGTTACTGTTTCTTCTCCTAACAAAGCTAAACTCTTCGCTCAAACGTTTGCTTCCAACTCAACCCGGAACGATTCCGGTGCTGTTCCTCCATCTCCTCCTCCCTCTGACTTTATTATGTCTGAAATTAGAATCTCTTCTAAAGATGTTTCTTTTGTCCTATCTCGATTCAACTCTAGGAAGGCGTATGGTCCTAATGGTGTTCCTCTGTTGTTCTTAAGAACTGTGCTTCTCTGCTGACATCCTGCCAAGGCAAACACTTTCGTCTTTGTCTCTCATCTGGTACTTTTCCTTCCTGCTCGAAGTTCGCTTTCATTCAGCCTGTCCCAAAGAAGGGTGACCGTTCCAAGCCCTCCAACTATCGTCCAATTGCTTTGATTTTTTGCCCTTCCAAAGTTTTTGAATCTATCCTTAATAGGAAGATTCTTAAACACCTTTCTTCTCACAATCTCCTTTCAGATCGTCAGTATGGGTTCCGCAAGAGACGCTCTACTGGCGATCTTCTTGCATATCTCTCTGACTCTTGATCATCCTCCTTTCGGGATTTCGGTGAAACTTTTGCTATTGCGCTAGACTAGGGGTTCCCAAATTGTGTTCCGCGGAACACTTCTCACGGTATACAAGTGTTCCGCGGAACACCAATTTGGGAACCCCTGCGCTAGACATATCAAAAGCTTTTAATAGAGTCTGGCACAAATCTTTAATTTCCAAACTGCCCTCCTTCGGTTTCTATCCTTCTATCTGTGCTTTCATCTCTCCTTTCTGACTGATCTGTAGCTGCGTTTGTAGATGGCCACTGTTGTTCTCCTGAAGCTATCAGCAGTGGTGTTCCTCAGGGTTCTGGCCTGTCACCCACTCTTTTCCTTTTATTTATTAATGATGTTTTAATTTGCACTTCCTGTCCTATTCACTCCTATGCCGATGATTCCACTCTTAATTTCTCCACCCGCTTCCCAAAGCCTCACTTTCTTTTTACTATCGCTATTATAACGGACATTGCTCTTCTGAACTCTCTAACTGCATGCCTCCTCCTTCAAGGAGAGCACGCAGCACCAAACTCTCTACACTTTCTCATTCCTTTTCTGTCCAACTATCTAGTGCAAAGGTTAATCAGTATTTTCAGACTTTCATCTACTCAACCGGTCAACTCTGGAACGATCTTCCTCAATCCATCTTTCCTCCTGTCTATGACCTCCCATCTTTCAAACGCAGAGTGTCCAGGCATCTTAAAACACTAGACCTTGATTTTGGCTCTCTTCTTCTTCTATGGGGGTGGGGGTGCGCTTTTGCGGGCATTCGCCCTTGGCTCCTCCTTCCCGCATAAAAAGATAAAAAAATAAAAAAGTCTAATAGGCATGTGACCCTCGCTTCAGCATTGCTATTGGCCAGGCATGTAAGTACCAATCTCCAAAACTTCGTAAGAAGCTGCAAAACGTGTTAAAAGACACGTTCATTGAGAAGAACAGGGCATTAATTTCTCTTCTTGCCATCACTATCCCCTTTTCAAAGAGTTGGAATATACCTTGTATGACCATTTCCTTTTCCAGCAAGAAATAACATTTTCAAAATGGTGATGCGTCAGAAGGTTCTTACATGTGGCAATATTAAAGCTAGCTACTTTATCACATACTCGCAGAAGGACTCGTAAATTTTCTTTGTGTTAGGATACCCAGAACAGATAAGTCCTGATAAAGTTCTTACTCGGGGTATAGTATACGCAGTTTTCTACCTATATTTGACATCTAGAAAACAGTTTTCGAGTTATCTGTTAATCCTCAATGGTCGACTGCCACGAATTGTTCAAATTTCAAACTCATCCATAACATCATCCTACATAAAATTCCGTACAAAGAGGGTTAAAAAAAGGAGAGCATAAACTACTAGTGATGAATCATGTTTATAAGAACAAAATTATCCATATAGAACATCCTGTTCGTGATGATGAAAACTGTAATTACCATTTGAATGCCACAATAAGTAGAGAGAACAAAAATCTTAGGCTAGCATTGAAATAAAACCATGCACTGAACGCTGATGCATCATTGTGATTTTATTATGACAGACTTCATAGTAACTGAGCATAATCATTTCACTCTGTTGACATTCAATCACAATTATTCTGCACTCGCTGATAAATTAATTGGTTTACTTAATCTTCATAATCGTAAATTTAATTAAGAGTTTTAATTATTTGGAGATAATGTAATTTTTTCTAATTATGAAGATAAGAATACTTAATTAAACGTCAAAGCTGTTATTGATTTTTCAAATCTTTTCCGTTAATTCCATTAATTAATTATTGACGTATGATGTCTTTAATTCATAAGTAATTATTATTAATATTGAATTGTAGACAATTGTTGCTCTTAAAAGGATTAACAAGTTCATTAATGCTGAAGAATTGGACACAAAAGCTGTTTCAAGAGAAAGCATTGCGAGTATGTATTAGCTTTTTCTGTAGTTCTATCTAACGCATTCTTTCTTTCTTTTTTTCTTTCTTTCATTGTGTATTTACTCTATAACAGGTTATTGTCATATTAAAATTTGATTGTATATTCTACAGCTATTTGTTGGGTTGGTTAAATAACCTTTTATTTTTGTGATCACATACTGCATTTCACCATTTATTCTGTCCAACTGAAGATATTGTATATATGTACAATGTACATGTACATTGCTCCTGTTGCCAGATACTACAATCACGGTAGAAAATGGCTCCTTCTCATGGGATCATGATGACGATGACAAGAATATCCTGAAGGGAATCAATCTAAGCGTGAAGGAAGGCTCTCTCGTGGGAGTAGTGGGTGTTGTAGGCGCTGGAAAGTCTTCTCTGTTCTCTGCTATACTTGGTGAAATGGAAAAGACCTCTGGAAGAGTGAATGTGATGGTGAGTCTTGAAGTTGCATTATTCAGTCATTTGAATTATGTAACTTTGAATTATGCAACCTGTTAGACAGTCTTCATGATGTCATAAACTATGTATACATGCACCATAAATTTACATAGCTACATACAGATGTTCATGTTGTTCGAACATTCATACCACTTGTGTACATTAGTATACCCTAACATCCGTATAATTTTGACCTAAGTAACTTACCGTCGGCTACGAATGTTGGGATACAGTGGGCGAAAAGATAGTCGTGGCCACAGGTAATGAAGTCATGTCTGCTTTCCGGGTATTAACCACTGAGTTGGCGAATCATAGGTTCTGTTTACGTTTTGTGCTCAATTCATTGGTTAATACTCTGAAAGCAGACACGACTTCATTACATGTGGCCACACCTACCTTTTCGCCCACTGTATCCTAACTTTTGTAATTGATGGCGCATGATTCAAAAGTAAACCGTTTTCGGATACAGTTTTTAAATTCAAATAAATGAATACGTTTCGCATATTATAAATTAAATAGTGAAACCTATCTTCAAACCTATTTTCTGTTGTTTAGGGCTCTGTCGCGTATGTTCCTCAGCAAGCGTGGATCCAAAACGCGACTTTGGAGGAAAATATTCTGTTCAGAAAATGTAATCAGGATTCCTTTTACTCTCAAGTAATTGACGCATGCGCGCTCAAGGCAGATTTTAACACATTGCCCGCGGGAGACCAAACGGAGATCGGAGATAAGGTCAGTCGAATGAGAGTGTGTTACGCGTAGAATTTCAACTAAAATATATTAAAAACAAAATAAACATTTTCTTTTTTTATTGATTACGGATGCTGAATTAAATATACGTTACACTGAAAACGTTGCAGAGGTCATTTAATTCTTCAGTTCTTTAAGGAGTATAAAATGGTTTGTGTAAATGGACTGTTCTGCCCAAAGTCTTCCTACTAAATTTTAGTGTAGGAATGTGTAAATATATTCACACACGAGTTAATGGACAATGTATGAGAAATGTAGAAAATAATACCTATTTACTCGCTAGACTTCAAATTTAGTTTGACACGGAAATGAAGGAAAATTGTTGTGTATACAAATATCGGATGCAGTTCTCTAAAAGTGTTCTACAAATTTTCACCACAACTGTACATTTTACTTAACTATTAAATAGGAGTATATTCAAAAGCAATATGGAAAAGTTAAATGAAAAGTGCGTTTACTGATGAAAAAGTCAACGTCTGTGTTACGCACAACGTCTATGTTACGTACAAAAAATTACGTCAGAAGTTTACTTGTACTGTACTTCTCGTGTATACAACGTCATTATGCAACGTTCTATCAATGTTGCAATATAACGTTTAAGTTTTACGTTGTGACTAAGTCAGTACAACGTCAATTTCTGACATGACCAAGATTCAACTAGGATACAACGTTGTATTTACGTAGTGTGTTTGCTGGGAGAGTAGTAGTAGTAGTAGGAAAAGCTTTGTAACGGGTCATTTCCACGTTTTATCAGTTGTCAACGTATTTAATAGGGAATAAATCTGAGTGGTGGGCAGAAGCAGAGAGTAAGTTTGGCACGAGCAGTTTATTCGGATGCCCATATTTATCTACTGGATGACCCACTGAGCGCTGTTGATTCCCACGTGGGAAAACACATCTTTGAACGTGTGATTGGACATCAAGGGATACTCAAGAATAAGGTAAGTTCAGTACCATAGAATACCATTCATTCGTGAAAGTATTGAACAGTAATTTATTTGTGTCAAATTATCGGATGAAAAGAGAATTTTCATTTCTATATAATCATACGTTGAAGAGAAACTTTGTACTTATTAATATTTAAAAATTGTTAGGATCGTTTTAGTATCTTGATTTCTCTGTATTTGTTTTTGTGAACCAAGTGAAGACCAAAACGAACTATTCGTTTGGTCTTACGTCATCGTCGTAATCTTTTCTTAATTAAACTATGTGGTGTAAAACTACTAGAAACTTGGTAAAAGTTCCGCGCGTCGGTCTCTCTTCATAAGGAGGTCAGACTGGTGGTCTCACCTTTATAGTAGACTTTATATAGGAAAGAGTTGCTTTCTTGAGCTGTCCATCTTTCATTGTCGGGTATACGTGGCTTATCTGAGACTGTCCTGAACCAGGTGTCTAGTGTTCGTTTGGGGACTTCCACATCTACTTCAATGATGTTACTAATTTATTTGGGCAACTTGTTAAATAGTTTTTTCCCTTTGACAAAAAGCGGTTTTCCTTCAGAATTGAGGATGCCTCTTCTTATTTTGTAATGTTGTTTGGATAGCTATAATAGAGTTTACTTTGAAGGTACGTGTTAGTTTTTCAAATTTTTTTCATGCATTATATTGTACCTTTCTCTTCTTCCTAGCGAATATAGATTAATGTAGGTAGTCTTTCCTAGTAATTGAGGTCTTTACAGCCGTTGATCTTAGGTGTGAAATTTCTTTGAATTTCGTCTACAGTAGTTTATTCATTTCTTTGCTTATATGGGGACGGCAAGTATTCAAGTTTTGGTATGATCAGTGCTTTCAGCAAGGAAATTATTACATTATTTTACCTTCTTTCAAAGGTTCTCAGTATCTGACCCGTTTCTTTATTCTTTTTGCTTTGTTTATCGCTATCTTATTTTGTACCTTAAATTTCGCATCGTCGGTCATTATAATTTTTAAATCTTTTGTTTTTCTGAATTTCCTGATTATTTGGTGCATAATATTCCAAGTTTTAGTTCTTAATTTTTCCACACCTCAAGAGCTGAAATTTTTCGGTGTTAAACTTCATAGTGTTGTCTTCTGACGCTCCGTATGATTACAATGTGTTTATAAGGCTTCCGCGTCTTCTCAGTTTCTAATTTTTCTGTTTTTGTATCATCAGCAAAGGATATTAATATACTGTTTGTATACAGTATACTGTGCAAATTATTTTAAAAATTGTAAATGATTATTTGCAGTTTAAATTATTTATCCCAGATCCCGAAACCTCGTTTTTTTCCAACAATGGTGGAGAAGAGTAAATTGTATGAGAATACATTATTCCAATTTTTACATTTAATAAAAGTATCTTGTGTGTGTGTGTGTGTGTGTTTTGACGGTTTCCAGTCTTGAGTCCTCTTTCCGCAATCCTTGAACAGTTAAATATGTTCGTTCTTTTCACGCATTATGTTGTTTCACAGCAATAGTTCATCGTACCGCGGGACAGGCATAGCACATAAATTTCCTGTCTAGAGGAAATTGATGGTATGAAATAATCGATCGCCTTCTTAGTGCAAACGCGAACTTCGAATTGTTTATTTAACTTAATTCATGGGTTTTTGCTCTATCTCCGACCTTCACCCCAAAATGACCGTGGCCTCATCTTGGTACTAAATTTCCTCTCTTCCGGACGTCTCAGACACGAATTATGGTGACACACGGATTGACTTACCTTCGGAACATGGACCACATCGTTGTCATGAAGAACGGAGAGGTGTCCGAGCAAGGAACCTACTCCGAATTGATCTCTAAGAAAGGAGAGTTTCAGGAGTTACTACGTCAATATTTGTCTGTTGATGAAGAAAGGGAAGAGGAAGGTAAGAAGTGTTCGTGGCATCGTCAGAAGACCTTAGTTGGATTCTGGGGTCGAAGGTATCAAAATAATTTACTCTATGTCTGGTCACTTTATCGCTAGATAAAAGATCTTCGTAAGCAATGATAAAACTAACAGATGTTAGTCTTTTAATTTAAATTCTTAATTTGATTAATGACAGTAAAAACGAGAAGTTTCCCTGATTTTTGGAATAGAATTCAGGGCCATGTTAACTAATAATAATTATTATTTGGTGATAATTCAGACTGTGAATTTTTAATTAAAAAACTTCGTTATCAGTGGTTTCAATCTCAATTTTCATAATTGTATTGGCGTTTTATGCGTTTTGAAAACCTTTTAATTCCAAGTTCAAGAGTCACAACTTAGTTTTCGAACATCATATGTCGGAGGGGAACTACAGCTTTACGTGAGATCCGAACCATTTTCGGGGCACTTATCCAACTATTAAACGGATCTAATGTCGTTTAACCTCGCTGATATAACGGGAAGCGATGGTGCGACGTGGCCATAGCGTGGACATGTCGTGAAAGAAGCGTCATTTTGTTAAGGTATTCAAGTATTCCTCCGACGAAAACAAGCTGCTGGATCCAGAGTGTGATTCGGTAGCTCGTGTCTCGGATCCCACGTTAAGCTGTAGGTCCCCGCTGTGATTTTAGTTCACGCGTCAACGTATTTAGAAATGTATGAATTTTGATTGAAACTCGATTGGGTCATTGATAAGAATATTTGCTAACGGAATTTAACGCTATCAACAACTAAATAATTACTATGATATTTTTAATTTCAGGATTGGAAGAAATCAAAACTGAATTTGAAAGAACGATGATACCACAAGTAGTACAAAGGCAAATTTCCTTACAGCAACAGGAGAGCCAGTTCGTCACAGACGGAAATATTAGGTTTGGCTTAAGTTTCAAAATCTAAATAAACATTTGGTGTTCCAGCCTTATTTGGAACTGTAACTTTGAAATAGGTAGAGTTTGCGACATCATCATCATAATTTATCCCTTATACAACAACAACTTGGCTGAAAATATCGATTTATTATTAAAACCTTTTAGCCGATTCAAAATACTGTCACTTTTTGGTATAATGACGGATTTAGGTGATATTTTAAGCTCAGAAATCTCTCGGAATTATCTGACATACTTCGTATAACTAATTTAGTTTAGTTCAAAATATAGTTGAAGGTTTAGAAGTAGGTGAGAGTTTGGGATGTAGTGATCACCAAATTATTAGGGTTAAGTTATTGATAGAAAACACTAAGGATAATAACGTAATAGAAGTCCCTGATTTTCGTAGGGCCAATTTTGATAGTTTTGCGGACAGGATGAGAGTAGTTGACTGGGATAATTTATTTATGGGTAATGACGCAAATTTTCATTGGGAGGCGTTTAAAGAAAGTTTTTTTGAATATCGAAAGGGAATTTATTTCTCGTAGGCCCAAGCGCGCTAGAAATCATGGTAAGCCCAAGTGGTGGACTAGGGAAATAGGCGAGTTCATAAACGAGCGTAACAGAGCGTATAGACTTAATAAGCGCAATGGCACGATAGCTAACTTTAATAGATATATCGAGCTTAGACGTCAGGTTAAAAGATCAGTTAGGAATGCTAAGCGTAATTTAGAGATAATTATAGCTGCGGATAGTAAACATAATCCAAAAACGTTTTTTGACTACGTGAATAATCGTAAGCCGATAAAAGACAATATAAGCCCTCTAGCGGACGCTAACGGCGCTTTGGCTTCCGACGCTCAGGCGATGGCGTGTATTTTTAATGGGGCACGGACAAAAACTCACCGGAAAACTCACCGGACAAAAACTCGCCACTTAAATGCAAAAGAGGACAAAAACTCGCCAGACAAATGTTTTTGCGAAATACATACACTCTAGTCTAGATATTAAGCTCTTAAGATCTCAAGATTTTAGGCTCATTATAGATAATTACTCTTCATCTTTTAAAGTGTTCATCTTTCAAATTGTTCTGTTTTTAACCAACCAATATTAATTTTTCACCAACCTACCAATCTTTCGTTATAAATTAATGCCCGATTAGGTTAATTGAATGCCCGGTTAGGTCAATTGAATGCCAGGTTCGGTCAATTGAATGCTCGGTTAGGTCAACTGTACGCACTTGACGATTGGTTAGGTTAAGTCATGATATTTTCGTTAAAAACACATTAATTATTAAAAGTGCCCTAACATGTTTGGTTTTCATTTCTCCGAAAAAAGAGTTATTTTTGAAATCAGTGACCAAAACAACATTAGTATACCGATTTGGTTAAAAAGAGAACAGTTTAAAAGATGAAGAGTAATTATCTACAATGAGTATAAAATCTTAAGATCTAGACTAGAGTGTACGTATTTCGCAAAAACACTTGTCCGGTGAGGTTTTGTCCTGGATTCATTTTTAATAATTTTTTTGCGACAGTTTTTACCGTAGAAGACGTAAATAATGTCCCCGACGTGGACGATATCGTTCCATTTAGTAGCGAGACTATTTTGAATGAAATAATTGTTTACGAGGGTGAGATTGCGCATTATATCGATAAGCTAAAAGTTAGTAAGGCTCCAGGCCCTGACGCGCTTTATCCTAGACATCTGAAAGATTTGAAAGACGTTATCGTAGACCCCTTAACGAAGATTTTTAATCAGTCACTGGAAGCGGGGATTATTCCTGAAGACTTCAAATTAGCTAACGTAGCTAGCAAAGTAGCTAGCAATTATAGGCCTATTAGCTTAACGTCAATTGTCGGTAAACTTTTGGAATCCATAGTTAGGGATCGTATCATCGGTCACTTAGAAAGTCGCCGTTTGATTAATAGTAGTCAGGATGGGTTTCGACGCCATAGATCTTGTTTAACTAATTTGTTAGAATTTTATAACGAAATAGTGTGCGAATACGATAGGCATAGAGCGGCTGACGTTATTTATTTAGACTTCAAAAAAGCGTTCGATGCAGTTCCGCATAGAAGATTAATTGCAAAGGTTAAAGCGCACTGTATACGCGGTCAGGTAGCTAACTGGTTAGAGGAATGGCTTCGTGCTATAACGATATATAGATGTAGGCTTCACCAGTAAAGTCTCAAAATTCGCGGACGATACTAAAATAGGCGGTAAAGTTCTTAACGTGGACGATAGAAATAGGCTCCAAGACGATGTAAATAGGATTATGGAATCGACGGATAAGTGGCAGATGCAATTTAACGTAGAAAAATGTAAAGTTTTGCATATAGGTTCTCGTAACAAGAATTACACGTACACGATGGATAATAGACGGTTAGCCAGCGTTGACGAGGAAGTAGATTTAGGCGTACGCGTATCTAAGGATTTAAAAGTTAGGAACCAGTGCCTGGAGTCTTGCGCAAAAGCTAATAGGATGTTAGGCTTCATAGCGCGTAATTCCGAATTTAAATCGAAGAATATTATATTGTCCCTTTACAAGTCCCTAGTCAGGCCTCATCTAGAATATGCCGTTCAGTTTTGGTGCCCGTATTTGCGTGAGGATATTGATAGGTTGGAAAGGGTTCAGCGTCGCGCCACGAAACTAATTCCGTCTTTGCGCAACAAGTCTTATGAAGATAGGATTAAAGAGTTAGACTTACATTCACTTGAAAATAGGAGATTAAGGGGGGAGCTTATTGAAGTTTTCAAACTCGTTAATAAAATCGATAAAGTAAATTTTGACAAACTGTTCACTTTCAATTATAGCAATACTCGTAATAACGGATTTAAGTTGCGTAGCAGACGATTCATTACTAACATCGCTAAAAACTTTTTTACGTTTAAAGTAACTGATAAATAGAATAATCTTCCCGCGTCCGTCATGAACTCTACCAGCGTTAATATGTTTACGAACCGTTTAGATAGGCATTTTAAAAATATTAACGTTGTTTAAAATAATAAAACAATTAGCAACCGGAGCTCTGGGGGTGATGGTCGGGGATGAGTCTGTTGACGATTAATGCCAGCTTCTGACATGCCAGCGTGTGATATGCCAGCAATAAAATTAAAAAAAAAAAAATTAAACTAACACGAACGTAGATGTAGCTCGTAGCGTAAACTGACCCACTTGTTGTTATACTCTACCTACTTTTTTTTTCTTATCCTCTGCTTACTTGCATGTCTGTAACTCTCTTTACTTGCATGTCTGTAGTTTGCGTGGTATGATAGTGTTTGAGTTAAGACTGTGTTTGCATGGTTTGTAAGCGTTCTTATTTTACTTCTTTTCATCTTTCACCACTTTCCTATTCTCTTCGACTATTTTTACGACATGTCGCAGTGGCCGGCGGATGATGATGGTGAGTCTTTCTTTCTCTTTTTCTGAATGAATATTAACCCACGAATGATAGGTTTTGCTTCTTACTTAACCCCTTATTCTCCTCTTTTAACCCCCTCCTCTTTCCTTTCTCTCGGGCTAACCTTAGAGTGGATCTTAGGGTCTTTGTTAGCCTTAGCTTCTGTAGATCTGTAGAAGTACAAGCGGTGAACTTTTAGGTACCGACATTAATAGTGATACATTTACTCGAGTTACCGAGGAATAATGATACAAGAACTCGTTTCCTTACTAATTTCTAACTTGATTGATAAAACGCATTAAAAATAAATCTTTCTTACAACAAACCCGTTTAGCTGATAATGTTATAAACTTAAATAGTGCGCAAAAGTTGAAAGATGATGATGATAAGTGTGTCAATAGTTTTAATGTTAACTTCAGATATTCCACGAAGGCAAAAGAATTACTGCAGTTCTCTGATGAAAATTGTTCAAACGATATGCTTAGGAAAATAAATGTTCAGATGTGTATCCTTGGCTTATAGACACACATTATAATACTACTTTATCATTTTGGAAGAAAACAGAAAATAATTATAAAATTAGAATTGTAAAATTATAAAGTTCTTCCGTTAAAAAAAACGTGCGCGCGCAACTTGTAACACTTAAAGGAAAAGAATGTCTTTTTTTAAGACGCGTGGAAAGTTATGCGCAGAAAAATGATTCTCAGAACCTTTTCCCATTCTCGAATCAGTTTTACACACAAGAATATCATATATATATATATATATATATATTATACACTTACTTTTGGTTACTTTTGGTGAGTTTGAACGACGGTTCAGGATCGACCTGCGGTCGACCCTCTGCAGCATTCCGCCTTATTTGCTGGATTTGGTGAAGGAGGGAATTGCTGTCTGATTTCCTCCTGCCCTCGTAGCCAGCCACACATGGCTGGTCAGGGACTTTGCACAGGAATCTGTCCAGCTGGTTCTTGAAGTTATTCAGGTCGGTGTGCTGGAGATTCCTCACTTCTTTTGGTAGGACATTGAAAAGCTTCGAGCCTCGTATTCTGAGGGTATTTTCCATCCTCGTTTTCAATGCCCCTTGTCCCACCGCAGCTGGGACCGTACAAAATCCGCCTCTTCTCTCATTCCAGTTTGTTTCTATTTCATTTCTAAGGTTAGGGACAGAGCCCTCAAGTATTTTCCATATGTATATTATTGTGTACCGCTCGCTCCTTCTTTCGAGAGAGTGGAGTTTCAGGGATTGTAGTCGAGAACAGTAGTCTTCACCTTCCGTTTCCTCCATCTTAGACGTAAAAGTCCTTTGCATAGCTTCAATGTTCGCAATGTCTCGTTTTCTGTGTGGGCTTGTGAGTACTGAGCAATACTCAATTATTGGTAGGACTAGACTCTTCCATAATTTGAGCATGATGTTTGCTTTTTTGCTGCGGAAACTCATCCAGATGATTCCCATTATTTTTCTAGCCGTTGTAATTTTGATTTTATAGTGCTCTCTCAACTCTGCATGCGACGACATTATTACTCCAAGATCCCTGACTTGTGGATTTGGTGTTATCTGTTTGGCTTGCATAGTTTTGTACCCATTTTTCTGTAGCTCCTTCTTATTACCATATCTTAGAAGTTGGAATTTTTCTTCGTTGAACTTTATATTGTTGTCTTCTGCCCACTGTCGTTTTGTAATTTTCTTATGTCACCTTCGTTCAATATTTCCTTACAAATCTTTGTGTCATCTGCGAAGCAGGATGCAATACTGTCCTTAATATCTGCATCAATATCTGCAATCATTACTATAAACAGCAAGGGAGCTAATACTGTCCCTTGTGGGACAGAGCTCACGACTTCCGGACTTCCGATTTAACTCCGTTTATCACCACTCTTTGCGTTCTTTGCATCAAGAAATTAAATATCCACCTTCCTAGCTTTCCAGTAACTCCTGTATTCTTAAGTTTGTGTGCTATGATTCCATAGTCACATTTATCGAAGGCTTTAGCAAAATCCATATATATTACATCTGTGTTTTGTCCTCGACACAATGTTTCTAATATTTTCTCCTGGTGGTCTAGTAGCTGTGATAGGCATGATCTTCCCGCCCTAAAGCCATGTTCATTTGGGTTGCATCAGTCTTTTTCTTGTAGGTAGTAGGTAGTTTTGCCTCTAATTATAGGTTCAAAACACTTTATAAGGTGTGAGGTGAAAGCCACTGGCTGATAATTTTTGGGCATTGCTCTGTCACTACTTTTAAATAGGGGGGGCAATGTTCGCGTTCTTTAACCCTTAAGTGCGCGCGTCCCATTTTCAGACATAACTGTGCGCGTGCGGTACTGAGTACCGGTATAGCGTTTTATTAATTTATCAGGTGAATAAAAGGAAATGAAGCAAACATATGATGATTTTCGTACAAAAGAAATATATATTCCTAAATTATAAGAATGAAATCATCAGAAATAAGTGGTCATCGAATTTATATATAAAAAAAATTAAAAGAAATTAGTAATGATGTATATCTATTATATATATACATTATTATATAATGCATATATATTATATTATATAATATAAGTAATGTGTATATATATTATATTCCTAAATTATGTATATATATTAATGTGTATATATATTATATTCCTAAATTATAAGAATGAAATCATCAGAAATAAGTGATCATCGAATTTATATATAAAAAATTTAAAAGAAATTAGTAATGATGTATATGTATTATATATATACATTATTATATAATGCATATATATTATATATATATACACATTATATAATAATGTATATATATTATATAATAATTTATATAGATGCGAGTCAATTTTGAGACTCGCATGTTTCGCACGTATATATATATATATATATATATATATATATATGTGTGTGTGTGTGTGTGTGTGTGTGTATTATACACAATTTAAACAGCAAGAAAATAAATGATGCAAGTACTGAATATAAATAGTGCTTTTACGCCTTTATTTCACTTTTATATCACAAAAGTATGCGTCTGTTTCACTTACACAACTGCGCGCGCCCCGGAACGGTATGCCGAAAGAACGTGGTGGTCTTTCAAAATGGTTCTCAAAACTGTTATAGAAGAGGTCAAACGAACAACGACCACCCTCATCAACAGCTGATGTCGTACTGATAGGGTAATGACTCATTGGAAGCATTTCGACTCATTCGCAGAACTCTCTCTGCATTTCTTCAGAAACGTTGCACTCCATGTGTCTGGCCCTGGCGCTGAATTGTCTCGAATTGGATTCGAATTCCATTAATAGGTTTGTGCCGGAATTTGTTCTTGGTTGATCTGTATCTATGTCAAAAAATTCGTCTGGGTTTTCCACTTCCATCTCGGACTTAGGGGTGTTAAACTCAGAGTTAAATTGTTCCCTAAGCAGTTCACTTATTTCTTTCGGGTCATTTGTGTATTCGGCCTCCCCGTCTATCAACGGATCAATACTCTCTTTACACTGCATTTTCCTTTTCGCAAACGTGTAGAAGTATTTTGGGTTATTTTTTATGTTTTCTGCTACCTTGTTTCCCTCCTCGTTTGTCTTATGTATGAATGTTTGCTTTATGTCCATTTCTATTTCGCCAAGTTTCCTCTCTAGTTTGAGTCTCTTTGCATCAGTTTTGCATCTGCGGAGATGTTTTACGGTTTGTCTTCGTTGCCTGAATAGTGTCCTGATTTTCCTCTCGAGCTTGCTACGTTTTCTTTCCTGTCTCTCTGGAATATGTTTCAGTATTATAGGTTTGGTTTCAGTCTCTCTTGTGGAGTCTTCTCGTGAAGTAGCAATTCCCAATTTACCTCCTTTAAATCTTTATTTGCGTTTTTCCAATTTACTTTCTTTGAATTTATGTTTAAGCCTTCAAATATTCCATCTGCCTCTCTAGGATGCGTTTTCGGACCTCTGGGTGCTAACTTCAATTGTATATCGATGAGGTTATGATCGGAGAACTTTGTGTGCGTTACTTTTTATGTATATAGGATGTTGTAAAATTGTTTCGGAAATTAGTATACATATTCAGGACGTCAAAGTGAAGAAAAAAATTCCTGTGAACGTAAATCCGCATTCGCTTCGTTTCCGAGATACATTGCTTTTTTTCTTGCCGAGGACGATGCTATTCTCTGTACACTTATTGTATGCTTTCTAGATATATCAGAGAACAATAAAATTATTATTATTATTATTATTATTATTATTATTATTATGACCAAATTTTCATCTCGATTGTAACAAGCATGAGCCACTTTATTTCCGACGCATTACATACGAGAAAAGATAGAAGCAATACTCTTCATAACTTGAAAATAATAATAATAATAAGAATGAATTTAATGTTCTCTGATATATCTAGAAAACATACAATAGGTGTACAGAGAATAGCATCGTCCTCAGCAAAAAAACGATGTATCTCGAAAACGAAGGGATTGCGGATTTATGTTCATAGAAACTTTTTTCTTCACTTTGACGTCCTAAATATGTATACTAATTTATGAAACATAATTTGATAACACTCTGTGTATGTATATACAGTGTCCCATAAAGATGTATACACTCCTTGAAGTTGAATAACTTTCTTATTTATTCACATACTTGATATCAGTAAAGTTCACTGTGAAGGTGAAACATCACTTTGAGGAAGATAATAAGTAAGCATATTAATAAACTAGTTTATTGGCAAGAATGTTCAAAATGTCCACCTCTTACATTTATGCACTGCTGAACACGACGTAAAACAGACCTACACACATTTGTACAGGTTTCCGATGAAATATTTCTGCAAGACTCTTCAATCTTATGTCGTAGCTCTTCAAATGTATCTATTTGGATTTCTTGCGTACACTTCATGGTTTAATTTATCCCACGGAAAAAATCTAAAGGTGTTAAATCAGGTGATCGGGGTGGAAACTCCTTACTTCCTCTTCGTCCAATGCATCTGCCAGGTAAAGTGGGCATCGACGTATGCCCTAACAGTGCAATGGTAATGAAGTGGTGCTCCATCTTGTTGAAAGTAAAAATCATCATCGCCGTGCTGCTGATGAATAGTAGACATGGCTGATTCACGTAGCATGTCGAGATACACAGGGCCGGTGACTGTCCTATAGAAGAAAAAAGAGCCAACAAGTCCTCTGGATGACACTCCACACCGCGCTGTCACTCTCAGTCGGTTCACTGCCCTTTTCACAGAAATATGTGGGTTCTCGGAAGCCCAGTAAATACTGTTATGCCAATTCAGTGTTCCGTTTAGCTTAAAAGTTGCTTCATCAGACCATACAATTGTGTCAGGAAAGTGTTCATCTTCAAGACATCTGCATGAGAACCCCTCGCAAAATTCAACTCGCTGGTCTGGATCGTTCTCGTTGGTGGGTGCAGTAGTCGTGGCACATATACCTTAAACTTAACAGATTTAAGTATCCTGTGTACACTTGTTTTGCTAATTGTGATCATTTGAAGAACATTTTCCTTATTGTCTTCACAAGTCGATGTTCGAGGTCTTCCTGAATGTTCTTTGCACACGTCTTGCACAGTACCATCTCATTCAAATTTGTCACGTAATCTTGAAATAGTCAAACGTGTAGGTGTGTAGTGGCAAATTCTCGTATCCAATATCTCTGTACCTCGCTAATATTTTCGGTTTTGGAATACCACTTCAATATCTGCTTCCGTTGTTCGAACGTCAAACGGGATTCCGCCATTTTAAATAGGATACTGATAGGCTAGGCTTTTTGCCTATAAACAAAAAGGACCTAGCCTATCCGTGACCTATTTCTCCCATAAAATAAGTGACGTTTCTGCTCCACAGTGAACTTTACTGATATCAAATATGTGAATATATAAGGAAATTTTTTAACTTCAAAAAGTGTATACATCATTATGGGACACTCTGTATACATAATGGTGACATTACAACCAAAAATAAGGTATCATTCCAACCTTAGGGATCCAATGTTACCTTTCATAACAAGTTGGGGGTATACTTCTAGTGGTACGTCAGGTGATCAACGTCTCTATTTACCCACCTAGTATCCAGAGCCGTAGCAAGCCTTGATGGCGCCCTGGGCAGAACCTGGATTTGGCGCCCCCAGCCCCTCCGCAAGTAATCATTGATGAATTTGATTTCAATTGATATAAATAATGTGGCATGTATAAGGATTATTTTGACAATGCTAATTACACTGGCCAACAAGTATTTTTCATCAGATATAATTATGGGTGGGCTAGATTGGGACGCTGATTCCAAATCTCTTTTTGGTTTTCCTCTAGCACGTCTAGTTTTCGAGATGAGACCGATCATAATATATATAATAAATATATATATACAGGGTGTCCCATAAGCCCGGCATCAAAGGAGAAATTCATATTTTTCTATTTCTACAAACCATAATTCATATTTTTCTCTTTCTACAGGCCATAATGTCTGTGAGCAAGGAAGAACGAATCCAGATAATTCTACTCATAGGAAATCGGAGTCAAAGAGAGGCCGCTGCTGAATTTAACAGACTGCATCCAGACCGCGAACCAATAACACAGAGTTGTGTTAGCAGACTTGTTGCAAAGTTTAAGGAAACAGGATCCATAGAAGATAAACCACACAGTGGACCTTCAAGGAGGTCCACTGACGATGATACAGCAACTGCTATCCTGGCTCATTTTAACAGAAGTCCCAATAAGTCTCTTCGGCGATTGTCCGCCGAGACAGGAGTGTCGAAAAGTAGCATCCATCGCATTCTTCAGGCTCACAAATGGCATCCATATAAACTTCAGATCCTACAGAAATTAAACGAAGATGATCCCGACCGGCGGATGGAATTTTGTGAATGGGCTACGGAACAATATGCTCGGGATGCCAATTTCCTGTCCACCATTCTGTTCAGTGACGAGGCTGTTTTTTATGGAAATGGTGAGGTAAATCGACAGAACACCCGCTACTGGTCTCAAAACAACCCTCACTGGTATACCTCTTCAAAGGAACAAGGTGCATCTCGGGTGATGGTATGGTGTGGCATTTGGAAGGATCGCATCATAGGCCCCCCTCTTTTTCGATGAATATGTCACTGGAGGCACCTACCTACGTATGCTCAAGGAAGAAGCATTTTCCAGTATCTTGAACGAAGAAGGAAATTTCCCAACATCGTTCCAGCAAGACGGCGCTCCTGCACATTCCAGCACCCAAGTAAGGGAATACCTGTACCAACAATTCCATGGTCATTGGATAGGACGTCGAGGGCCTGTGGAATGGCCAGCTAAAAGCCCGGATCTCACGCCACTAGATTTTTATCTCTGGAGCCACTTGAAAGCGCTGGTATACGCAGAGAAATTTAGGAGTGTTGAACATTTGCGGCAGCGCATTATTGGGGCATGTAACACCATTACTCCTGACATCATTCACCGTGTGCTTGCTGACTGGGTATCACGTCTGAATTTGTGTATTGAAAACAATGGTGGACATATTGAGCACGTTCTGTAAATAAGCTTTTGTTTTGCCTTTTTTTACTATTTTTCCTATGATGCCGGACTTATGGGACACCCTGTATAGTATAATATTATATATGATATATATAATATGCATATAACTATATATAATACTATATATACAATATATAATGTGCGTCCACTATACAGGGTGTACATAAAGTCAGGATCTATTTTTGTGAAGCACTTGGAAATTATATGGAATTCAATCATAAAATGATAAAGTGGTAACATTTATTAAATAATTAAGAGTAGGATTCGACGTGACGCCCATCAGTATCCCTGCACAGCTCAAATCGTTCCGCAGCATTTCTAAACACATTCTGGAGTATTTGCGGGGTTATGTTATCTGCAGCAGTTCGTATACGTGTACGTAAGTTTTCAAGACTCGTAATCTTCGTCTGATAGACGTGCGATTTGATAAAGCCCTATGCAAAGAAATCTAAAGGGGTTAAATCTGGTGATCTCGCTGGCCAAGGTCTGTTGCTTCCGCGTCCGATCCAGCGATTTGGAAAACGTCCATTTAGATAATCCTGAACAATTTTGGCATAGTGACAAGGAGCACCATCATGTTGATAGACGACGGGGATAGGATTGTTAGTACCGTCGTCTATCAACATGATGGTGCTCCTTGTCACTATGCCAAAATTGTTCAGGATTATCTAAATGGACGTTTTCCAAATCGCTGGATCGGACGCGGAAGCAAGACCTTGGCCAGCGAGATCACCAGATTTAACCCCTTTAGATTTCTTTGCATGGGGCTTTATCAAATCGCACGTCTATCAGACGAAGATTACGAGTCTTGAAAACTTACGTACACGTATACGAACTGCTGCAGATAACATAACCCCGCAAATGCTCCAGAATGTGTTTAGAAATGCTGCGGAACGATTTGAGCTGTGCAGGGATACTGATGGGCGTCACGTCGAATCCTACTCTTAATTATTTAATAAATGTTACCACTTTATCATTTTATGATTGAATTCCATATAATTTCCAAGTGCTTTGAAGAAAGCCTCAATGCCTTAGAACTAAAAGCATGGCAGGCTTTCAAATGGATTTGTGGAAACTTCTTGGACAAGTCTCCCGCATACAAAGATGGAGTTCAGAAACTGCTCAATGCATATCAAGAAATGGACTGACGCATGTCTTTGAAAATATATTTTTTACATTCGCATCTAGATTTCTTTCCCGAAAACCTTGGCGCGGTGAGTGACGAACAGGGGGAACGCTTCCATCAAGACATCAGTCAATGGAAAATCGCTATCAAGGTTTCTGGAACGAAAGTATGCTGGCAGACTACTGCTGAATATTGTACCGCAACGATCCGGACAAGGTTTACAAAAGAAAATCGTACTCGCAACGTCTTTAGGTTGGTGTACATTTCTTTTTATGAATAAAGTTGCACTTTTACGATAAATTGTACTGAAATTAACACCAGTCATATTTCGATAACTATATGTGCTAGAGAAAAACTGGAAACAGGTTTGGAATCGGCATAAAAAACTAGTCTAGAAAAGTGTGCATACATCTTTGATGAGTTAAAAACGTTCGATTTTGTCGACCAGTGTTATCTATCATTTTAGGGTTGTCTCAAGGTTTTAACAAATTAATTTCAGGTATATCGTTGTTGTGTTTATAATTATTTTTTAGTTATTGAACTTAAATTGAACTACAGAGAAATTACTAATGCACACTATGCCCATTCAGTCTTATAGAGTTTATCAGGAAATTCACTTTAACTAAGTCAAGAGTTATTAAAGAGATACTTTTCTTGCTTTCATTCTTGTTCGTTTTATTTGGGGAGCGCACGGGAGCGCCGCTCCCGCACCTCCATCCATCCAAATTTTATTTATTTATTTTTTTTTTAGTTGATACTTGGAAGTTGGAAACAAACAGACTGAGATGAACGTACTGGCTTCTAATTGCGTTTTAAAATTTTTAATACCTATTCCAAATCTAAGTGAAGTATTATTATTATTATTATTATATATTCCTTAGAGGTCCTGCACCTTAAAATTTGCCATTACACCCTGATTATGGGTCCATATGAACCCGTTGGGCAGGAAAGGGTTAAAATTGGAATGAGACCAGTACCTTTAGCTTTGATCGAATTGTGTTAAAATATATTTATATCGAGTACGAATAAGAAGTCGTAAAATATTTTTTACCTTTCAATTAATCAGACTTAAATATTAGTTTTGTATTGGTTTGATAATCATCTGATTTCCACCTCTGAGGTTTCCTTTATATTAAGAAAATTGTAATACTCTACATATGTCCACCTTGACCCCCTGTACAGAAGGCAGAGCGGAGCGCTCACACGATTTGTTAGGTGAGCAAAATGCCATTAATGGTTTTTGCCAATTGAATGAATATGGTGGTCATTTTATTGTTCACTCCAGGGTTGTAAAAAACTTGGGTTTTATAAAAATAAAAAAGCCGGGTTTATTTTTTTAATACCCGGGTTTTATTGGTCTCTTAAATACTTCAAGCAAATTAGGCTTAGATAACATAGATATGTGCTTTATTATCTTTAGAAATCATCATAAAGCACGCTTCAAAATTAACGCAAGTCCGTCAGTCAATGACTCGTAGATTGTTTGTCGAATTCCCCCGTCGCCGCAAATGACGAGTCGACTGGACGACTGGACATGGTCACGTCGTCATTCTCTATACGGAATGGAAATAATAAACGTATTCTTGCTGGTCTTGGTTGTTGTAAAGTTGTTAGTTTACAGGTTAACCTTTCTGTCACACAAATATGATAGTCTAAACTATGTTGAGCAATAATGTCAAGAATGGATTATTTATTTTAATTTTCAAAAAGATTTTGATTTTGATTTTCAAAAAGATTTTAGTTATTTTCAAGGGTAATTTTCTCAAATACATATCATTTTATACGTAAAATAGTTTAAAAAATTAATAGATTATCATGGTACTGGTAGTTGCGAATTGATGGGTCATTTTCTTCATATGGAATATACTTGTTGGTACCCGCTCTTTTATTTCATGAGTGAATAGCTACATGTACATTTACAGTATACTTTTGGCCAGGGCCGTTTCTAGCCATTAGGGGGCCCTAAGCAGTATACCCATTTGAGGCTCCACCCGTCCATCCACCAACTCACGCCTTACTACATCACCTCAGCACACACATACAAAAAATGGCTGTGTTAATAAAAAACAATTATGAAACAATTTTAATGAAACATTTATGTCCAAAACAGCAAATATGTACTTTCAGAAGACAAACAGAAAAAATACTCCATGAAATTCCTGAAAATTAGCTTATACATTATTTAGAATAAATGACACAGAACTACGTATAAAAAAATAATGCAATTATCAACTACCAAACAATTACTAACTCTACGATACAATCGTATAATAGCTAACAGTTATACAGAACAGTTTGTATCTTCAAAATTTTTGCCTCCTAGATTTTTTCTGGGCGAAATCATCAATAACATCATATGAAATCTCCCTGCCAACATCCTGGTTGATGCTTATGATGCCAAGGCCAGTGAGGCGATCCTACCCCATTGATGATCTGAGGTAGTTCTTGATTAGCTTCATCTTAGAGAAGCTCCTCTCGGCTGACGCTACTGTCACAGGTAGAGTGCAGGCAATTCTTAGTGCAACCCAGAGATTAAGGTATGGTTCCTCCAGTTGCTTATGAATGAAGGAGAGAAGCTCCAATGCAGTCATGTTGTGTGAAGGTAAAGTCGGCAAGTTCTTAATTTCGAGGGCCAGTTCTCTTCCATCAATGTCAGAGTCAGCTCCAGAGCTCGGTATCTTAGAGAGCTTTTCACACTTGCAGGACAAGTCTTCCTTGTTCATTGTGGTGAAGTTTAGGAGAACTCCAAATGTGTCCCTCACATCATCTAATGTTTTGAATCTCTCATTTATTGACCGGATGGCACAATCCACCACCACATTGAAAAATTTGACTTCCAGCCTCTTTAAGGCTTCTGTAAATGGTTCGTCAGGAGTTTCGTAAGCAAAGTGCTTTTTTGTGGATCTGAGCCTCTTCTCCTCCAGCACAGCCTCCACATTCATTTCCTCATATATGTCCCTAGCTACGACTTGTGCTGCAACAAAACCTGTGTTTCTGTAGCTGGTGAGTGAGTCTTTTGTTTTTGTGAGGAGGTTGACTGCCACATCAAACTGCATTGTAGGAGACTGCAGAAGTTTGCTCACATGGTTAACTGCATGAAGAATGTCATACCATACTACTGTGAAAATCTGAAAGCGATTAGACCCTACCTCCTCTGCAAGTGCTTGTGCTTCAGTCCTGGCTATGGCATCTGTGGCATTGTTTCTGACTTCCAACAGGGCCTCTCTGATGTTTTGGCTCTGGTATCGCACAGCCTCAATGCTCTTAAGCCGCCTCTCCCACCTGGTTTCACTCCAAGACTTGAGTGTTATGTTCACGTGCTTCTTTAGGATTGTCCATCTCTGTGTAGCTGCTGTAAAAAGGTTGTACAATTTTTGTACGTTGCCAAAGAAGCTGATGGCATCTGTGGAAGCTTTAGCTGCATCAGCCACTTCAAGATTCAGAGTGTGAGCCCCACATGGAACATAGAGTGCATGACAGTTCTTCTCTAATAACCTTGCCTGAACACCTTTGTTCTTGCCCTTCATGTTCGCTCCGTTGTCATATGACTGTCCTCTGCAGTCATCAAAGTGAATATTCAGTTCATCTAGTCTCTTCAGAATCAGAACTGATAAACAGGCCTGTACTTTCTGAAGCCCCAAGAAAGCCCAAGAAGTATTCTTTTATTTCTGGTACTTCATCCATTTTAACAGTTCTGATAATAATCGACATCTGTTCTTGGTGGCTTATGTCTGGAGTGCAGTCTAAAATGAGTGAGTAATATTTAGCTTGTTTTATTTCTGCAACAATGGCATCCAAGATCTTCCCACTAATGGACCCAATGAGCTCATTTTGAATGATGTTTCCTAAGTAACTTGAATGAATATATTGGCCACTTTCGACTCTGCTGATGTGTTGTTTCATCACTGGATCAAATTTGGCAAGCAGCTCAACCTCCTTCAAGAAGTTGCCATTGTCTCGATTGTACAATGTAGAGGAAGACCCCCTGAAAGCAAAGTTTCTCTCTGCCAGTGATTGGATTATACTTACAAGACGTGTGAGAACATCTCGCCAGCGTCTTCGCTCTACTTCCATTAATGACATTTCAGTTTGGTCAATGGTCCTCCCAGTTTTTAGCCGCGGTTCCAGATCCTTCCATGTTGCCATGTTATCTGCATGTTCTGAACTATTTTCATGGCCTTTCAGAAGCGAACCAACGTTTATCCAGTCTGAAAGTCCATCCGTAATTAGTTTGTACGACTTCCTTGAAAACAACTTGCACCAGAAGCAATAAAGAGCATCATTCCTTCTAGAGGAAATCAGCCAGCTTCGCTTTATTTTTTACCCATTAATTAATGTTCTGTACCAGTACATGTAGTGGTGATGAACGCTTCTACCGTCCTCTCTTTTAGGGAATGTGAAATCTGGACTGATTTGAAATGGTCCTCGAGACACCAGATCTGTCTTCAAGGCATCTGACAGGACAACTGGCCAGTCATACGGATCAAGCGGTGGAGCAGATCTTGGTTCTTGTTGCTCAGTAGAAATGCCTGTGCGTGATGTTTGAAGCTGAACAGAAGATGGGCCACTTGTTGGCTCATGATGCTCATCAGTCTTTGCTGAGGATGGCTTTTCCACATATTTCAGTAGTGCTCCTGAGAAGAACATAACATTACATATTCTGTTCATTTTTTGCTAAAATACTTTTTCTTATCTCGTTTGATAATTGATCTGTGTGAACAGAGTTTGAGGTGATGTGATCCATTAAATTTCACATTTTGAAATATAAATATTACAGAGACTAGCTTACTCTATACGATTCCTGAGCACTTGCCTAGCTTGATGGTCTACCTAATCTAGTTGCCTGAACTGTAATCATAAGAATATACAAGTGGCACATCTCACCTGTGCTACTGGAAAGCTTCTCCTCCTCTATTTTCTTCTTTTTCCGTTTTTCAACTGATGGATAATGTCGTTTCATTTTTCAAGATGCACGAAGTCACATCTAGTTAACCACAACTGATCTGCTAAATAATAATAATGATGATAATAATGATGATAATAATAATAATAATTGTTATAATTGTAACGTTAATCAAATACATAATCAGACCATTTAGGTTTTAACCAACAAAATTCACATTATCTGAAAAAGATGAGAAAAAATTAATAAACTTGAAAACATAACGAAAATAATTCTAGGTTTTAAAGTGTTACAAAATCTCTTAATAATTAGTAAATTAGTGAAATAATGTTTTACAATACTAGAAAAATTAAGCATTTAGGAAAGTATAAGCATATAGTAAGAATAAAGTTAAATAATATAGAAATAAGATCTCACAATAGTTATTTACACATAACGACCAAAACGTTTCGTTTGTCTCCGTTTTATCACATTTGTCTCATACAAAAACTTTAATTAATACGACAATAATAATAATAATAATAATAACTTCAGCTATATTCCTATTCTTTCCCACTGAGCTATGACCTGGGAGCCTGTCTAGGGGCCCCCTAGTAGCAGCGGGCCCATAAGCGACCGCTTAGTCTGCTTATGCCAGGAAACGGCCCTGCTTTTGGCAGATGTAAGAACCTAGTATAAAAAAAAATCTTATTTCATGAATGAATACACTTAGATTTACGATATACTGTTGGCAGATAAGAAATAGTTTTGTAGAAAAGATCTGATTTTCCACTTCCATATTTCCATCACTTTAGTGGGCTACAAATTCATATTTGAGTAGGAACTCAGTCTGTTTCCTATAAGTTTATGTAATTCATTTCATTTTGCATCTCTATTTATTGAATGATTCTCTGTTTTCATTGCAGCGACTTGGAAGGTCGAAAGAAATACTGCGAGACAAAGGAGAGAGTGCCGTTGAAAGCGGACGGACCAGTGACCAACTCTGCCAACGGAAAGAAGGCTGGAGAGAAACTAGTCGAAATTGAGAAGGCAAAGACTGGAAGGGTAACTAAAGAGATTTTCTCTTTTATATATTATATACAGTAACATTATCATAGATATTGATGGCTTCGTTAGTAGGTATATTAATGTATATGAACCCTATATTAGAATTCTTCAGGAAAAGACTATTGACATTTTTTATGGAGAAAAATTCGTTCGTCAAATGGTTATACTTTGGAACTGTATTAGTTGTTTGGTCAGTTAAAACTGGAACTAGAAAGGTATTGAGATTCTACAGTAGTTGCGGGTGGTGCACCGAAATGGAGCACGTGGGACAACATCATTACAAATTTTCCGGAAATCATGAAAGGTGCTCAGAATATTGTAAGTTTGTTTGGACGGTTTGTTCTGGTTCAAAGATTACTCAGACAGTGATTTAACTTGTCCCTGAGTCTGAAAGCGGGATGGAGTGTCAGGAGGACGTTTAGTTAATGTTTTTAATATTATCTTTTCTGCTCAAGAATAAGACTTCCTTTTCCCTATCAGGATACGTTTCGATGTCAGGGTGGAAAGGTTGAAGGTTGAGATTTAGACTTAGACACAGAAGTTTCCTATCGTGTTTTTATTTTTAATGGCACAATATAGAATTAAGCTTCGATACTGCATCGTTAAGGAATTAGGTAAGAAATTTGAACTTTCTCCCAATGCCGGGGCAGAAGTATCGGTGATTCTGGGGCAATCCTCCTTCCGCCTCAAGTGACCATCTTCGGAGACGCTGATTGGGTAGAGAAGAAGGTGGGAGTCCCTGTGTTCACGTTCTTCAGGGATAAAGTGTTGTAAATTCTCTGCAAGTTCTCTCATTTCCTTCATACATTCTATGTCAGTAGAGTTAATGTGTTTTTCACTATGGATACGGCAGTGTTCCGCCCACAAGGCCAATCTGAAGTCAAGAATGAGACCACGAATTTCGTCTCCGCATTCCTCCTTGGTGAATCCTACCTCGAAAAGTCCTACGGCCATTTCGGCATTTCTGTTTCCACTCGTGCTTCTTTCATTGATGTTTACAGCAATGATCGTAACTCGCTTCATTTTGTGACTCACTTCGTGAACATAATCTAAGTAAGTGGCTGACAAAAGCTCTAGAACAGTTAAGAAATTAGTTATATTTAAGATTCTTTACCAAAACAAAATTTGGAAAGAAACTTGCAATATCCTGCGCACCTGAATGTCGGGCCCGGCACCTTCTTTAACCTCCCGTAAAAGTTCATAACGATAATGTCCCAAAATGCTCATTCTTTCAGTTTACATCATCCACAACTACTGTATAAACTCATTAACATTTTTGTTCCATTTTGATCGATCAAATTGCTAATACAATATCTATAACTCAGACAAGTTCACCAAGGAAAGAAGTTCACCCCATAAACAACGTCGTCAGGTTTAGTCATGGTTTTGGTAAGTGACTTCCCAATTTGGGCCTTTTCCATTTCATTCTTGGTCGAAGAATGAAAAACCCGAAAGTGGAAATCTCAGAAACTTCTTTCTCTCACATTAGTCCCCTACCAAATTAGTCCATTCTTACTTTCATTCATGCCTTTCTCACTTCGGGCCTGGCCAAGTTAAAGAGAGGTTAGGTAGATTGGTCTCCTTTTATCCTATTGCCGAACAGAAAATTTTTCCCACAACTGGAATTTTCACACGGAATATTCTCATTCTAGGATTGCGGAGGAAAGTGGGATTGGTATGAACTGGGAAATAATTACTTTAATATAGAGTCCATATACACTAATATACCTATCAAGGAAGCATCACCCTTGTTGATAATGTATATCAGCAGTGACTCTAATTTCCCAAACGTTTAAAAAAATTATTTCTTCCGGTACATTTTTCACTGACATTATCCTACACAGCCATGTGTATGGAAGATTTTAATCCAGCTAATTTTTCCGGTAGATCTCTCTCTCCGTCTACTTATACTACCTGAAAGCCATTGGAGCCATAGCTTCATTCTTGACAGTGTTCTTCATCACCGCTGCTAATGGCTTCACTGTAGGTTCGAAAGTATGGCTCGCCAAATGGTCAGGAGATAAGGATGCTGTTCAGCCGGTAGTTAGGGACAAGTATTTGGCAGTCTACGGCGGTTTAGGAATCTTTCAAGGTACTCGTTTTAAATATTTTCCGTAAAGCCTCAGTAAACTCGAAAAATATTTATGATCATATAATTTATTACTCCATTTCCATGCTAACCAAAACTGAATTGAGCAAAAGATCTGCCACCGCATCCTCGCGTGGAATGAAAAGTTATTATGGAATAGGTTACCGATCAACTCTCTAAAACTTTACATTTCCCCGCAGCAATTTCAACTTTAGCTGCAGAAATTTTGGGGAGGACGAAAATGATTGATGCATCGGCCACCATTTATTTCCTTTTGCTAAGGAACATCATGCGACAACCTCAAAAATTCTTTGACACGAATCCCCTCGGCAGAATTCTGAGTCGATTTTCAAAAGATATAAATTCTCTGGATAAAATATTACCTAATGTACTTCTCAGCGTATTGTGGTGTCTTTCAGAAGTAAGTGTAACATGAATTTCATTGGAAGCGCATCGAGGTTGGGTGATTACTCTCAATTTGTTTAGCTAATATCATTTGACATTGTTATCACGGAGTATTAACACTACAACAATCTTCACCATCCCACGCACATCATTTTAATGGAAAAGAGTAAATGAGTCTGTATACCAATATGAAAAAGATGGTTTTATTATGAAAATGAACTAGCGAAGTAAAAAAAGAAGAATCGCTGATATTACAGACATTATTGCTTCATTATCTTATTCATTTTAATTTGTGATTCGAGTAAGAATCCTTCAGAAATTTTAATTTTGGAAAGACGAGATGAAATTTAGCTTCCATTTGAAAGATACGTTAATCTAAGACTGAAATGGTATTTTGCTCCAAATGGTGACAAAATGTATGTTTGTACGTAAATGATTTAACATGTTATAATGCACACCAGGGTGTGTCAATTTTAGTAAAGTCAACAATTCAAAAAATACTAATGCTCAAATGATGTCATATTATCTAGCAAACTTAGAAATATCTTTAGTGTTGTTTAAAAAGCCATTTACCTACTTATATTTGACCATAAGGGTTTGAAATATAACCTAAATATGACTGTAGCATCGTATATCAATGTGCCATTGATATGTGTGTGGTCAACTTTGGTTATTTTTGGTGTGCAGTATGGTTTCTAAGTTTCACATAGTCACAAATGCTGGAGTTTTGATTGTGAATACATGTGTTTTTCCTCCTTTTTGACAATTTTGATTACTTCGTAATGTAAACATTGTGTAATTCAAATTATTCGAAATGTTATGTGTGACCCAAACTTTCTGTATATTTTGATATAATAGATATATGAAATTGTCATTACTTTGAATAATTAAGTCTTGTACCTATAATAACACAACCTTTTAGCTGAGCTTATAGGAAGATATTAAGAATTTCAATTAACTTAATTTTATGTAATCATAATCAGTAGGCCTATCCAAATTTCAATGACATTTCATTTGTTCACAGGTCCACAGGATGAGTCAGAAAGAAATCAGAACCCGAAGCAAATCAAGTTGTCACCTAAGTCATTTGGTTGGGACTGGGGGGGAACTTCCCCTGCTGAGCTGCCCACAGCCAGAGATCTGCTGAGGTATGGTCTGTTGAGGAGAGAGATGAGTGAGGAAGACAGGAGGAATTACCCAGTTAATGACCTGATTAACAACGGCATTGTTCCAGGGCTACTGGCTCAGTGGAGAAAGGCCAACGCTCTATTCACAGGACCTGTAATCAACATTGAGGTCAGGATCAGGGCTAAAGTGAAGGCACTGTGGGATGGGGCAGTGAAGGTGTCCATTGGCAATGTGATGCTAGAGGTCGAAGATAGGTTCATGATGAAACTGGACAAATTGGTGTACATCCTGACCTGTCACTGTGTGATCGGGAGCTGCAGTGAGCTTGGGTGCAACCCTGTCTGCAACAGTGAGGTTCACATTGACTGCAGGTGCAGGAGCGAGCAGAAGATACCAGTGCAGGAGCTTGCCTTCATTAGAGGTCAGAAAGAAAAGGTGGGAAGTGTGGGGGCACACTAGATGGGTCTAGCTGATCACCCTGAGACCAGGAGACAGGAAGCAGTGCTGCAGAGACAGGAGCAGAGAAAGAAGGCCGAGGAGGAGGAAGGCAGAGGAGTCAGCCAAGAAAGAAGAGGAGTTGAGGGAGGAGTCACTGCTGGAGATGGAGTTGGAGGAGACTGGAGATATACTGGAGGAGGCAGGGAGGAGAGAGGAGGACGAAGATTTCATACCAGAGGCTGCGACAACTTCTTCCTTGCCTGTGGCTAAGAAGAAGAAATCCAACACTGAAGATATCACCAACATAGCTCTGGCTAGCTTGAGACATCACACTGGGCCGAGAGAGACTGCAGAGATTGCCACTGCTGCCTGGATTGATGCTGGTCTTATCACAGAGTTTGACACAGCACTGGTGATTGACCACAACAAGGTGAGGAGGGCTCAGGAGAGACTGACTAAGGAGCTGGTCAAGAAGTTTGATGAAGAGATTAGGGAAAATGGCATCACCTGTATCTTCTTTGATGGGAAAAGAGATGACACCAAAATGATGATGGAAGCTGAGGGCAGTGACAGGCAGTTTCCTGGCCTCATTAAGGAAGAACACTACACAGTGTGCAATGAACCAGGTGGGAAATATTTGTGGCATTTTGTACCAGAGGAAGCTGCAGAGGAGAGAAGTCATGCTGAGGCCATTGCTGATCATCTGGTGAACTGACTAAGAGAGAGAGGAGCAGACCAGACCCTTTTGGCCATAGGAGGTGACAGTACTAATGTGAATACTGGCTGGGAGGGAGGAGTAATGCATTATGTGGAGGCCAAGCTTAGCAGGAAGTTGATGTGGATTGTCTGTGACTTGCACACTGGGGAGCTGAATCTCAGACATCTGGTGACTGCACTGGATGGCAAGACATTGAGCAACAACAAGTGGTCTGGGCCCCTAGTGAAGATGTTAGACACTGCCACTGAGCTGGAGATCAACCCAAACTTCACGAGGATCACTGTTAGTCCTCCTCTACCCCCATCTCAGTCAGGAGGTAGTCAAGGACCTCAGCACAGACCAATCATATGGCTACAGAATCATCACTGCCATCAGATCGGGAGAGGTACCTCAGAGTGTAGCTCTCCTGGAGATTGGGCCAGTCTGTCACAGCAGGTGGGTCACCACGGCCCTAAGGTTCTGCAGATTGTGGATTTCCAAACATGGGCTGAAGGGTAGGAACCTGAAGAATCTGAGGATAATTGTGGAATTCATAGTGGGAGTCTACATGCCAAACTGGTTCAACATCAAGTTAAATCACAGCTGGGTGGAGGGTCCCAGACATGTACTGTACCAGCTGGAGCTGCTCAGAAGTCAGAAGAAGGTGGTGATACGAAGAGTGATGCCTACAGTGAAGAGATCAGCCTGGTATGCACACTCTGAGGCTCTGCTCCAGGCCATGCTCTGCAGTGAGGTGGAGGAGGAGAGGAGGGAGGCAGTGAAGAGGATACTGGAAATCAGAGGTGAAGGAGATGAGGACACACTGGTAGGAGACTGCAGTGTCAAACCCAGGAAGACTCCTGACATCAATCCAGATGCCACCAAACTCTCGGAGCTTATTGACTGGAACTCTGGCGTGACTGAGCCTCCTCTGACCCGCTCCTTCACCACTGTTGCAATCAAGGAGTTTCTGGATAGACCACTGGAAGTTCCTGCATGGCCCTCACACACACAGTCAGTAGAGAGTTGTGTAAGGATGACAACTGAAGTAGCACAACATGTTTACTCACAAGAGAGGAAGGAGGCGTACATCAGTGGCCAGGTGGCCAGTAGGGAGCTCATGTCCAGGAACAAGAGCAAGGCAGACATGGCATCTTTGGCAAAGTTCAAGAAACCTATCTATATTTCTAAGTTTTAATACTGAAATACAATCAAAATGTCTTGAATTGTATGTAATGTATGTAAAATGTAGTTATATACAATAAAAAAATACTTCAAAAATTGCTGATTTTTCGTAAACTTCAACTTCAAATATAAGTAGTTAGGAGTGGTCAAATCTGGATTTTAAAGCCATATTGCGATTTAGCACAAAAATGCATCATTTGGTCACTAGTAGTCTTTGAAAATCTAAAGATTTCACTTTGCTCCCTAAAACTGACACACCCTAATGCACGCCCTCTTTGACTAGGGAGAGAAGCGTTAAATTTTAGGTTTAAATAGTGATTCCGATGCTTCGAGATTCGGTTAAATTAATCCACATATTTTTCCAGATGACAGATGACAGGTTTTGAATTTATATTATACCTACAAATTGTACATTATTAAAATGGATTCTGAGAAATCCTGAATATAAAATTTTATTTTCCTTCCTAGGCTGTGTCTGTACTAGCAATCGTTAGCTACGCCACGCCCGTCATCGTTGTGATCTTGATTCCTATTATGATTGTCTACTATTTCGTTCAGGTGACACGAATATAATTATTTAGGGGGTTTCCCCGTAGTTATCGATTGTCTTAGATGTAAATCTAATTATGTTGGAATGTTGTTCGAACACGGATAAAACTAAGAATTATTCTGATGCAATTATGCCGTTCTTTGTAGGTTTTGTACATGACGACTTCGAGACAACTTCGACGAATTGAATCAGTATCAAGGTCTCCAATTTACTCTCATTTTGGTGAAACAATTCAAGGTGAGAAAAAATACGAAATGAATGTGCAGTTCCGCAATGCGATTTTTTTTAAACAAATATTTTTCTCATTGCATCACTCACAGTACGTCGTAGCAATTGTTATAATGTTATAATGTTTCACACCAACAAAGACCATACGATCCACTCATGGCTGGTCTACCTGTGTTCGTAATTGTGTATTGTGTATGTCCTCCGTGGTGGCGGAGGGGACCTACAATTTTACGTGGGTTCCGAACCACAAGAACATAAGAACTTTATGTAACAACTGCCTGTACATTGGCAACGACCAATTTTTGCAAAACTAAATAATTATCAATTTAAAACTAATTAATTATCGATTTAAAACTAAAGATAGAATCTCTGGATCCAGAGGATCAAGTCATAATAGACTACTATCCACAAATATGTTACACTCTATATCTATTTATAACCGACATGCAAATATATCAGATCCAAAGAATCCAGTCAATTTCATTACGGTATCCATCAATACTAGTACCTTGCCAACGAAAAATAAGTCACGGTCCATATCGATTGTGGACCAAGTCAAAATTTACAACCATATACATTACAATATATATACTTAAGAGGAAAAGTGTAGGTGTGGCTGTAAAGACTGTACAGTAATGTAGAAATGTGTGTGCACCCATTTTGGGTCTCCCATTTAAAGGTGTTTGTGGGGCAAGTGAAGATCATGAGTTTTTCAATACCTCACAGTACTATGGGGGGCACCGCTCGGCAGAGGAATCTCTTTAAATGGGGTGTGTAAGGACAGAGAGTATCCCCTAACCCAAGATGCTGCCTCCCTATATCCCACAACACTTGTGTTGAGCTGTGGAATCTATCACCATAAAGCCTTAATTTTACTACCTTAAACTATACCCAATCTCTCAACATATGCGTCTAATCGATTTTTAAACATGTTTATAGACGTGCTACTAATTACTTCTACCGGCAAACTATTCCAGCTATTTACTATTCTATGCGTAAAAAAGTTTTTGGTAACTGCTGTCTCGAACCTTCTTCTTGTCAACTTACACCCATTATTTCTAGTCCTATTATATTGAGATATTTCGAAAAAGCTATCTCTATCTACGTTATCGAACCCATTCATAATTTTGAAAACCTGGATTAGATCACCCCTTAGCCTCCTAGTCTCGAGTGTAGTAAATTTTAACTCCTTAAGCCTATCCTCGTACGACTTTGACCTAAGCGACGGAATCATCTTAGTTGCTCGTCTTTGAACTCTTTCGATTTTGTCTATATCTTTGCGCATATGCGGATTCCAAAATTGGACCGCGTACTCCAAATGGGGTCTAACTAATGATTTATAAAGAGGAACTATAATACAGGGTGTCTCAAAAGTCACTATCTATTTTGAAAAATAATGGGAATTACGAAAAACTGGTTTAAGACATGAAAAATATATTTATTTCAAAGTAAGTGCCACAAAGAATTAGTGCTATTTATTTATCTGTCTCCACATGGCGACCATCAGTGTCTCTACAGAGCTCAAAGCGATAAGTTGTTTCCCGGAACACACTTTCCAGCATTTGAGGTGTTATTTTCTGAACTGCATCGGTAATACGATTTCGAAGTTCGGCTACATCACTAATTCTTCTACCAGTGTACACCTTAGACTTAATGAAACCCCAGGCGAAAAAATCTAATGGTGTTAAATCGGGTGAACGTGCTGCCCATGGTTGTGTTCCTCCACGACCAATCCAGCGACCGGGGAAGCGTCTGTCAAGATAATCACGTACAATTATTGCATAATGGCACGGTGCTCCATCCTGCTGAAAAACTACTGTGTCAAGAATGCCATCTGTAAGAAGTTGAGGTTTGAGGAATTGTTCAAGCATGTCAAGATAAATTTATAAATTACACAAAATTCGAAATAAACCAATTAACTTTTTTTAAATACACAAATTTTCACCAGAAGTACATATCTTTATGCGAGCATAGCATTTTTAAAAAAAACATCTAATGTCACCGAAATAGATACTGACTTTTGAGACACCCTGTATATCGCAATTTGTACTCAAAATTTCGAGCTATAAAACTTAACACTTTGTTCGCCTTATTGACCGCTGCTGTACTTTGTTTCGCTACTTTTAAATCACCAGTGACTATAACTCCTAAATCTTTTTCCTGCTCTACGCTTGTTAAATCTTTCCCTGATGTACTATACGCAAAACTACCGTTACGTGAACCTATATGCAAAATTTTGCACTAATCAACGTTAAATCTCATTTGCCACGTGACTGACCAATCAACGATTTTATTCAGATCTTCCTGGATTTAACCTCTATCTTCGTCATTAATCGCCCTACCACCCAGCTTCGTGTCATCCGCAAACTTTGAAACTGTACTGACTAGGCCGACATCTAAATCGTTAATATATATAAGAAAAAGCAAGGGGCCCAATACAGAACCCTGAGGAACGCCACTCGCTACATTAGCCCAACACGACTCCGCTCCATCACCGACCACCCTCTGTTTCCTACCTCGCAACCACTCTTTTAGCCAATTTATTACTACACCCCTGATTCCATGAGCCTTAGTTTTTTCAATGAGTCTTTTGTGCGGCACTGTGTCAAACGCTTTTTGAAAATCTAAATACACTACATCAACCGCCCGATGTCTATCGTAAACGTCAACCACGCTTTGGAAAAATTCTAAAAGATTAGTTAAGCAAGATTTGTTTCGCCTAAAACTGTGCTGCGTATTTCTAACTAGTTTATGCAATTCTAAGTGTTCGACTATACGATCCCTAATTATTGATTCCAGTAGCTTACCTACAACAGACGTTAAACTGATTGGCCTATAATCCCCCCCGCACCTTTAGCGCCTTTCTTAAAGATAGGTGTTAAGTTTGCTAACTTGAAATTATCTGGTACGCACCCCTCAGAAATAGACGCATTCAAAATCTTTGTTAGCGGCACAACAATGCTATCTTTTAATTCTTTTAGTTGTATAGGATATATGGAATCCGGCCCCGGTGATTTACGAGTTTTCATTTTATCAATATAGTGCATTACCTCCCCTTCACTAACCACTATATTATCCAAAATATTATCATTATCAAAAGGTGTTATGTCTATGACCGTAGGGATATTCGTTACATCTTCTATAGTAAAAACTGACGTAAAAAATTCGTTTAGCAGGGTAGCCATTTCTTGGTTTTCAGAAACTAGATCTCCGTTTACATTTTTCAAAGGCCCCAAGACACTTTTTACTGGATTTCTATTATTGACGTATTGAAAGAATCGCTTGGGGTTTTCTTTACCGTCACGAGCTATGGAGATTTCAGTGCTTGGATTTTTTTATTACACTTTTCGCTTCACGCCTTAGCGATATGTAGTCGTTTCGTAACCACAAATTGTCTTTATCGCACTTATGTAGCCTATAAGCCCTATCTCTACTCTTTATAATGTCTCCTACTCTAGAAGTAAACCACAAGGGCTTGTTGTTAACTTTCGCACGCTTAATTTTGTACGGTACACATTCCTCATTTATAGTCCTAAATACTGTTTCGAACGATTCCCACATTAGTTTCGCGTTGGAGTTCCCCATTACGTTTTCCCAATTGACGTGTGACAATTTATTTCGAAATTTACAAAAGTCTGCGTGCTGGAAGTTAGGAATTTTAGTCGAGTTAGTTGGTTTCGAGTGACTTACTGAGAGGACAAACTCTACCATATTGTGATCGCTATTGCTTAACGGTTCTATTACTTGAAGATCAGTAATTAGCCTATCATCCGTAGTTATTACTAAATCTAAAATACTGTCCAACCTCGTAGGTTCCCCAACCTTTTGAATAAGAAAGCTATCCTCGAGAAAATTAACTAAACGATTACCTTCCGCGTCTCCCTGCATTGTATCGTAATTCACGTTGGCGCAATTAAAGTCACCCATAACTAAAGCCTGCTCACTACCGATTATTCTCTTTAGTTCACGATATAACGCTTCGTCCGTATCAGCTGTTTGATTAGGGGGCCTATATATAACCGCAACAAGAAGTTTGAAATCGTTCAATTTAAGTTCTGCTATAGTCGAATCTATCGGTTCTGGAATTGTGTGCTTTACTTCTATAACGTTCGCAATATTATCTTTGATATACAACATAACACCGCCTCCTCGCCTACCTCTTCCGTTTTTAACAAAAAGTCTATAACCTTTAATTTGATACTCCCCTACAAAGTCACGTGTTTCAGTGCTAAGCCACGATTCGTTTATCGCAATTAAATCATAGTCTTTACAAGCAATTAAAGAAAAAAAATTCGTTTATTTTATTTCTTAGGCTACGAGCATTTAAAGATAGAACCTTCAAATTGTTTGTAATTGCGACACCTTCGCGAGCGCAGCGGAAATTTGTGGAATTTACGCTGGGACCGTTCGAGTTACGGCAGCCTGAAAAGAAGAGACAGTATTATGAAATAGTCTTCCTAAACGCGCAGCTCCAACGTCATTAAGATGAAGTCCATCTTCGAGGAACAAGTCCCTCCTGCTGTAGAAACTGTTCCAAACATTCGCAAAATGCACTCCTTCCTGTTGGCAAAGAGACTTTAGGTTATTGTTAATATAGGTCGCCTTGCTGTAGAAATCGTTTCTTTGGATAATTCGTGGAAGTATACCTGTTAAGACAATCTTATTAGTTTTCACCTTTAGTCGCTCTAGTAAGTCGCTGTACCTAGCCAGCAGTTCTTCCGATCTAGAATTTAAAACGTTATTAGTAACGACATGAATAACATACGTTGTGTCCTCGGCGGTACCGTCTGTAAAATGGTCAACACTATTAGTTATATCCTCCACCCTTGCACCAGGGTAGCAGTAATGGCGCCTACGACGAGTGTTTTTCCCACAGAATTCCTCGAGCTGCCCTCGAACAATGGAATCGCCAACGAGTCGTATTTCCGGTTCATCAGCATCTTCGAAACCTAAAACAGAAAACTTATTGCTTGTTATTACTGGTAGACAAGTCTTAGGTTTTCTCAATGGGGCTCCATTACGCACTCGAACGAAGGGTTGGGAACTAGGGGAAGAGAGAGGGCTATTAATACTATTTATATTATTAGTAGAAACTGAGGCAGGAGGGGTCGTAACTGGAGTCTCAAGGGATTCTACTTTTGCCGTCAGGAGCATCACGCTTTCTTCAAGCCTCAACCTGGCCTCCTCCCTCTCACGTTCCAACTCGTTCCTCAGGAATTCCATGCTTGAGCACCACCTGCAAACTAACTGTTCATTATTATTTGCCCTTGTAAACGCGCAAGCGGCAAATTTCCCTTCACAGTGACTGCAAGTACTTGACGGGGGTGCCATGCTTTTAATTAGTTAAAAAACAAAATAAAAAAAAACGAGCGTTTGGAAATTAATAAATTACAACGTAGGTCTACCGCGTGCTTATTGTGCCGTCACCTGCGAAAACCCGCAAAAATGTTCTTGAAACGCAGAAACAGGTTCTTGTAACACAATTTTATGCTAAATGAATATATAATTAGGCTACCGACGAAAGATCTGTTAAAGAAAAAGTATTAAATGAAACTTATCTGTCCGCTGTTTACCGACTTAATCCCTTTTTTCCCACGGTAGGTGACCCTTCGGGAGGTCAGGTAGAGTGTGAAGGGAAAATGAACCTTAAGAAACCTCGTTTCTGATAGATTTGAAAAACAACAAAGGCAAACCAAGGGAATTTCAACCTTATGAAACCTCGTGTAGTAATAGATTCGGGAACAAACAAGGCACTAGCCTTGGTTTAGTCAAGTAATATAGTAATGAATAAATTCAATAAATGAAATATATTCGTTAATGAATGATTAGTAACACGAAGTAATTTAGTTAAGAATACACCAAACACTATTTTTTTTTTTTTTTTAAAGACACTTGAACGAAAACCACTTATTCACTTGGTAACACTGGACACTCGATAGAACACGTCTGTTCACAAGGAAAGACTGATCACGACTGACCCACGTAATGTTCACTTCAAAGTAACCGTTGAAACTTAGCATCGCCTTTCCCCATACATAAACGTGCGTAACTAATCATAAATTCCGACATCTTTTGTAGCACGTCTGACGAGATGTACTGGAGGTTTTCATGAAACTTTATTGGCGTGTGTAGATTGTATCTATAAATTTTGTCTTTGCTGGAGCTCCACACAAAATTTTGTTCAGATAAAACTTGTTACTTCGATTATTTTTCGGTCAGAAGATTAAAAACATGAAAATACTGTTAAAAAACATAAAATCGATGAAATTATGAAATTTCTAACAATACATTGACTCACTCACAACATCAGTTTTGGTACTTTTTCACAAAAATAGCCTCTTTTTTCTTCTTTTTTCACCAGTGTGGTTTTCCACTAACTTTTTTTGCAACCGAAGCGCCCGGTAGCACTTAATAATAGTTAGTGAAATGTAATTGAATGTGAATTGATAAAAGTGAATTAACTCCGAGTCTGTTATTATGAAAATGGCACGTTACATACTCTTTTGGGTACTTGTAGGTTATCTCCCCCACGACCAATTTTAGTAAATAGTAAACACTATTCCAGAAACAATGTTATAATTAATAATAGATCAACTGTACGCCCTTCATAATTGGTTAGGTTAAGTCGTGATATTTTCGTTAGTTTTAACGAAAATATTCTGTCAAAATTGGTGGGGGAGAGATAACCTACAAGTACCCTCTTTTGAAATAGAATTAACTTCTGTCCTCATACAGTATATACACAATAATATATTCTAGCTTACATATAACAAAAGTAGTCCTACAAGATTTAAATTAATTAGGATTCACGGATGCGTTCACCCGCTGAGCGAACAGACGCGCAAGGACCCATAACGTGACGTCATCAAATCCATGGTCAGGCCTTGTATTGAGACTGCCTTGGCCCGGTGCCTTAATGGTTACGGTGGCGGACTCTGATCGATGAGACTGGGGTTCGCTCCGCTGACTGGTTCCCGCATTGGGTTGAGTTGACCCTTACCCCGTTAACGATCGGGCTAAAGGTAACCCTTGGGGCTCACTCACCGCACCATAGTGGGGAAATGAGTTTCCTGGCTGTTACCTTTTAAATGTTAGAGAATAGAGGAAGTACAACTTGAATGAACACTGTTCTTTGAGTAAATAACGAAAGAAAAGTGAATTAAATGGAGACAATAATTTTGCATCCTGAAACTAAGAATATCTCTATATATTTTGCGCATTTGGTGGATGAGAATAGCCCAAATTTAATATTTTTCTCTTAAGTTTCCTAAGAAAAATAATCTACCCACTTCTTAACTGCCAAATATGAAGTTGTGATTATTTCAAAGTCACCCTATTAACACTTCTGCCCAATTCACCTGAAAGCCATTATTTAGACAGGGCCTAAGAAGAATTGCAAATTAGTACGTTTTCGTCACATTCTCAGTTTCGGCAAAAACTATTTATAACAAGACTCGTGATCGACTTTAGCGTTAACTTCTTTGAATTATCATTATTCTACTGCCACTCATTCTTTCCAACGAAACCTAATTTTACCCGCGATAAAACGTCATTTCCCACATTCTATTTTAATATTATAATTATCACACACACACACACACACACACACACACACACAGCCTACTGTATCTTCATAACCGTGTGGCTGTCTAAATATAGTTTAGTTATTTAACAGTATGTATGTATATATAAATCCCAAGAATGGCAACAACTCGGTTTCAGTTAAACCAAATTTTTATTCTAAACAAAACTGCGGGTATAGACTATAGATCCAACGGACACGCAATATGAGGATACCCACACTCCAGTTGAAAGTATTCAGATTAAAATTTTTGGGTACCTAAGATAGCAACATGTACTCAGGCAACAAGATGGAAATCTGATGCGAATCGTATAACTATAAACCAATATATTTTGCTGGGCGTTTTGTCAATATGGTGGTATATGCTAAGTTAAAAGAACAATTTAAGTCTCTGATTATTTATTTCGGGGCTTGATGACGAGTTAGTGCCTTATCGAAACTTGTTGGGATGAAACTATTTTTAAAACGGATAAAGTAACAACCAGGAAGCTCAGTTCCCCACGATGTGGGGCCGAGTGTCCCCAAAGGGTCACCTTTAGCCCGAGCAATGAGAAGGTAAGCGGACAACTCGACCTAACCCTGGATCCAGCAGTTTGGAATTTGTATCACTAATTGGAAGGAGTAAATTATGAAATTTCTACCGATCAATTGGTGTTGGTGACGAGTAAGTTCCGAATGAAACGGGGGGAAAGTACGGGATTTTGGTATTAACCTTAATTTGGTTCATGAAAGTCGTTCGTAGAATGCGATTTTCACTCGAAAATAAAAATTGTACATACTTTACATACATATGTATATAGAGTATGCAAAAGTACATTCATTTATGTGAACGTAAATGAATGTACAGTACAGCATTACTCCGGGTACAGTTTGTTTTGTAGCAATTTATACTAATCTTACGGAACATTATTAAAATAATTGATTTTAAGGTGTCGCAACGATTCGCGCTTATTGGAGAGAGGAAGAATTTATTCTTGAATCTGAGAAGAGAGTAGATTACAACCATATGAGTTCGTACCTGAATATAAAAGCAAACAGGTCAGTTACAACAATGTTATCAAAGTATTTTGGTAAAAATTTCAGTTTTGAATAAATAATAACGGACTTGTCGAAGTACTTTTGCAAAAAAGTATTAAAATATAATTGAAATTGACTTTTTAAGTTGGGGAATGAAACTGCAATAAAAAATGGACTTATTTCAAGCACTACATCCTTTCCATCTGTTCTAAGGTCTTGATCGTGTAACGAGTGAAAAAGTAAAGACCTTAAAATAAGCCAAATTTTGTAATTCTGATAATAAATCCATTTCTTATCGCTTTAATTCATTTCTTTAATTCAATTTTTCGTAATTAAGAATATTCATTTGAGTTTTAAAGTATTTTGGTCAAAACTGTCGTAACTTTTTGAAATACTTTCACCATTTTTAGATTTTGTTACTAAATATAAAAATGGGTGCTCTTCCAATATGTGCTCTACCGCGAAACTGTGATCTACCATATTCCAACTAATATTCCATATTCCAGGCTAACTAACGAAAATATCACGACTTAACCTAACCAATCGTCAAGGGCGTATAGTTGACCTAACGATTGGTTAGGTTAAGTCATGATATTTTCGTTAGTTAGCCTTATAAGGCTAGTTTCACGGTAGAGCACGTATTGGAATATGGTAGATCACAGTTTCGCGGTAGAGCACATATTGGAAGAGCACCTAAAAATGTTAATAAATATAATTTACTATAAAAATGTTACTAAAAAGCAATAGAGTAAATAAGTAAAAATTTAACGCACTGTTAATACTTTTCAAAGTACTCGGTAAAATTCAAAGGTTTCTATCAGGCTTCGAAAAATTACATTTTTTCAGGATAATTACAATTAAAATTACGATTAAAGTTACAATTACTTTTTAGAAATGTTGAATTACAATTATAAGTACAATTACTTCGGCTCCGATAGTCACAATTATAATTACTATTACAATGACATCATCTATAAAACTAGTTAAATAGGTAAGATGATATTCGCCAATTAAAAAAGAACATCATAGTTTTCCCATATATGTAATTGTGGTTTTTTTTATTGTGTAGCGTTTATTATTTCCAAAAAAGGCAAAAGAGTAAACGAGTATGAGTGGAATACGAATCAATATATTCTGATATGAGGCAAATTGTTTCAGTTTGAATTAGAGAGAGGAAACTTTTATTTAAGATGTAATTCTACAAAATACAGTATTATATAACTTTTTATATTCTTTATTTGCGTATGTAAATACGAGTAATTATGTCAAACTCTTCCTAATTACATTTGATAAAGAGAAGACTTTTAAATATTTCTACCCCAAGACTTCCTCGTTGTGCTCGATAGAAGTTTCTCGCGATTGAGAACACCCTTTCCGATCCTTCAAATCTTTCAAATTTCAACTTGTTAAACCTCTTTGTCCTTCAAGTATTCAATTCTTACTTCCACTGGCCCACGGCCTTCAATTTCAATTTAACTGAATTCACTTGAATAAATAGCTAAAAAATACTAAATTTTCAAATCTGTGAAGAAAGTAAAAATTAATTTAATTGAATGAGTTAAATTACTTCAATTACAATTACAGTAAAATATAACATTGTCATTGCAATTACAATTACAGCCAAATGTGTAATTAATTACATTCAGATAACATTACAAATGTGATTTTTTCCAAGCCTGGTTTCTATACGCTGTTAGTGTTTAACAAAGTTTTAAGAATTTAAAAATGATTACTTTTCTCTTTATACTTCTCAAAAGCAGTTTGAAAAGTTTTCAGGTTATGAACCTTGAATAGCTGATATTTTATTTCCTATTTTCGCTTCCAGATGGTTCGTTGTTCGCATAGGATTCATTGCCAACATTTTAACCTTTTTTGCTGCCTTTTTTGCCGTCATAAACAGAGAAATTATCACGGGAGGAGACGTTGGTCTCTCTGTCAGTTACGCTTTAATGGTGAGAATGAATGTAGATTACAGTAGCTAAAGACTTCCTTCAGGATGACGTACAGTCCCCTGCAATAGTTCCGCTCCATACTCTTCGAGATGTGGAGACAACACAATCCCTCACCCTCATTCCCTTCCTCTCTTCTTCCCTCTCTCAGGTATTGCCATAGTAATACTTTTATATTTGGAAAACCAATGACTGACAGAATACCACCAAAACTACAGTGAACAATATATTTAATGCTAGGAAGACTATGTAGTTTATTCATGCATTATTCCTAAATTTAGGAAATAGAGTACTTAGGCTATTTCACAAACGTGGGATACTTTAAAAACTTTCAATCATAGGATTTTGATGTGGCCATGTTATAGTTAAAGTGTAAGATCAGTTGAAACAGATGCCACGTGATTATAGATGACTTGTGGGCAATGTTCCCTCTAAGGTGTGCGCGTGTGCGCGCGCACACGCGTTGTGAAACCCGCGCACACAGCAAAATAAAATGCGCACAGGCTCAAGCGTATCATGAGTCACGACAGTAAATGAAGTAATTTCAAAAGTTTCAGTTTAATGAATTCTATAAAGAACAAATTAAGAAACCGCTTGAAAGAAAATTATTTGGACATGCTCATGCGAATTAAAAGTTACCTGAATGATGACGGATGTATTAATCTTCATAGTTTATTTGGAATGGGCAAATGCTAAAGATCGTAGGGAGAAATCATAATCATACTTAAATGAAAGGCACTTTCATTTAATGTTATTTTGATTATATTTTATTTTATTGAATTTTATTACTTTTTTATTTTATTCCTATTTTGTGAATGGATAAAATCATGTATTAATCTTGATAGTCTATTTTAAATTGCTAAATGCTAAAAATTGTTTTGAGAAATGATAACTAAAATAGTAATTTTCAATTAATGTTATTTTTATTTTATTTCTTTATTTTGTTGAATTTTATTTTACTATTTTTTATTTTATTCATATTTTTAGAATGGATAAAATGTTTTCTTTTTTAAGAATATATAATATTGTAAACAGTTTTATAATATCCATTTAATAGTACCGTAATGATCAAGCTATCACCTTATGGAAATAATATTTATTAAGTATTTAATATTTATATATATTTCATTTTGAAGATAATAGCGCTCAGAAAAGTTTGCACAATTTTTCACCATGAATCTAAATGTATGCACAACGAAAATTTCTTGCGCACACGGACTAAAAAAAATTAGAGGGAACATTGCTTGTGGGTTCGTGCGGAAAAGTTCCCATTTTGCCAGGGTGTGTTCCAGCAGGTGCGGAAATGTCCGCTCCTCCCAGGCTCCCAAGTGTTAATCACATTTGCCCACATATTTTCAATGGGAGTTAGGTCACACCCCTTGGTGTGCCAATTCAGCAGTAGCTCGACATCTCGTTGTTCCTGAAACCACCGTCTGATGATCCTGGCAGAATGAACAGGGTAGTTATCCTGTAATATATATGTTAACCCTCCGTCTATGGCCTTGGGTGGTTTGAGGTTGACGGGGGTTTTGGCTAGGTGGCAGCAACGGATTTTCTTACTCTGGGGTAGCTGGTACTGTAGAAGGAATCGCAGTAGTTTCTTTTATACTACTCTCCGATTTCTTCTTGTAATGGATCGGAGAATTCTGCGAAAACTTACTAAATTATCTGACGGTTCTCCGATTCTTCTTGTAGCGTATCGGGAAACTATTTATTCTATTTTAAAACTAAGTTCTGTGGAGAAAGCAGGGCTCTAAGGACAAGACAAAGAGATCCTCTGACTAAAAATTATCAGAATGATAATAATTTGAAAAATTACAAGTGTTTATATACTAATAATTTGGTGACATCATTATTATTTAATATTGACCTGTGTAGTGAACAACCTCTTTTCTTTCTTATTTGCCTTTTTTATTATCGCTCTTTCTTCTATTCTCACTCTTCCCTCTCGTTTCTCTTTGTGTCTTATACGGACGCGGGTAGACGGCTTGAGCCGGGGCCTCTCTTAAGATTTTGAACAGCAAATGGACCGGGACAAATTACACACTATTAGTCACTATTTACTGACTTTTTATTTACGCTGAAACATTTGAACAAACGGAGGATCACGAGTGCCAAATTACCATTAACATTTTATAGCGGAGAGAGAGACAATTAAATATTTTAAATTTACAATAACATACTAATAACGTAAACCGCCTAACTGGACAAAACTTCGCCCGAGACTGAATTGGGTAGACCTGCCTTCTCTCGGCACATTTCAGGTGTTGCCAACTAGTATTTTATATTCTTAATTTCAAACAAAACCTTATTAATTTCCCATTAAACATTACTATCTTCTTTATTAAACAAAACATTATTACATTCTCATCAGACTTTATTATCTTTATTTAAAAAAATACACGACACTTGTTTTGTTTTTTTATTCTCAGTAGGCTGAATTTTTTGGCAAAATATTTGAAGATAAAGGTAAATTTTGGCTGTAACAGAATGCTGGCAGATGAGCAAGATATTTGAAGATGAAGTCATTTTTTCTTTTAAACAGCATATTCACAGATCTGATGTCATCATGATTTGCCGAGTTAACTAAAAATGGAAATTGAAATATGCATTTTATTATAGATTAAAATTAAAAATTCATATGAGCCAAAATTAAATACTTAAAAATAAGTGTTAATTTAGAGTTTTGGCAAGTTATGACTTCATCTTTTACAACTGAGAGAAAATGTATAAAAAATGAACATTGTAGGATTTAATACGATTACAAGATTAAGCTTAATCTAAAAAATTATTAGGTAATTTAAAAAAGCAGTAATTCATCAATTACTTAGCAAAAATAAAATAAAAACAAAATAAAAAATTTTCCAAACTTGCATTTTATATACAGTTAGTGTCACGCTGGTTTGGACTTTATATGCAAAAATGAATGTTGGAATTATTCATTTTTACATAATGTTGATACACCGGGTGTCCACAAAGTCCCGTTCTGGTTTTAAAATTTTATTACAACAAAACCAAAAGAGATAGGTTAATGCAGTTTTTTGCATCTTGTTGCTTAACTAATTAAGTTTTTTTCCTGATTTACAGGTTGTAATCTGAGTGTCAAGATGCTCTTGATAGGAGTTTGAACGAAAATGGCGACTACACAGGAGAAAGCTCAATGTGTAATCTGGTTTGTAAAGCTTGGACTATTTGCATTTTATACTCGAAAAGAGACAATCTCTTGTGTACAACCTTGTGTACCGTTGATCTTGGTAGCTGCAGTTCACTTGAAGCACGACGAATAGATTTCCCAGGGCTGCGTTGGAACGTCTCTTGGACGAGTCTTGGCGAGTCAATCACACTTCTTGTCTCCCGAAACTCGCAAAACCACCTCCTAATGCTGAGTTTGGAGGGAGGATCCTTGCCATATTGACGGAGGTAATTCCGTTGAACAGTTGTAACTGAATTCGACTCCACAAACCAGATTACACATTGAGTTTTCTCCCGTGTAGTGGCCATTTTCGTTCAAGCTTCTTTTAATAGCAACTTGACACTCAGATTACAACCTGTAAATCAGGAAAAAACTTAATTAGTTAAGCAACAAAATGCAAAAAACTGCATTATTCTATCTCTTTTGGTTTTGTTGTAATAAAATTTTAAAAGCAGAACGGGACGTTATGGACACCCGGTATATTATTTTATATATTTCGTTGCTGGGTTCAAATCACAGTTTAAAATTAGATGCTATTCGAATCGTTATCTAACATGCCGAATTACAGTGTCCTTCGTGATGCAATACTTTTTGTCATATCGTGATTCGATATTAACACTTACAAATAAGTGTTGTATTCCTCTATCTTATGATGATTAATTACAGCTATTGTGCGATTCCATGTAGACGGTTTGATCTTGTAATATCGTTGTTTTTAGTGTATTATTTAAAAGAGAAACAAGATTATTGATATACACGAACATTTCCGGAAGCTGTTAATATATTTTTGAGTATTTATGGAGGAAATTTTATTACAAATTAAATGCGTGAGTGGGTGAGTGAGTCAGTTATTATGTAAAAGAGAATGAATTATGAGGGGAAGGTAAAAAGGAAAGAAGTAAAAACACAAATAACAGTAGTTGATAGAGTGGGAGGAATGGGAGAAGGTAATAATAGGGGAACAGGGTGGGGGGGGGAAGAGAAGGGTCATGTATTAGTACGAGATGAAAGGGAAGGAAAAAGGAAAATAAGAATGAAGGTAAATCGAAAGAAAATAACAAGAAGGCAGGAGAGAGAGAGCAAGAGAGAGAGAGCAAGAGAGAGAGAGCAGAGCGAAAGGAGAGGAGGGTAGCGAGAGGGAGGGAATGAGGGTGGGGGAGAAAGAGGGACTGCGTTGCCACCACATCTCGGAGAGGGTGGAGTGGAACTATTGCAGGGAACTGTACATGTGGAATAAAGAGACGTTTGTAGATCATTTTCATCTTTTAAAATCAGTAAGAATCCTGAAATCTTAGTTTCTAAATCGACCGCCAGATGACGCAAAATTTGAATTTGCTCGTCATAGCGAAATCAGGATTTCAAACGAACGTCGTTGCTGTCGAAAGAGTGAAAGAATACGCGGAGGGAACCAAAGAAGCACCTTGGCATATCAAAGACAATAAGCCTCCAAAAGTAAGTTTGAACATTTTATTCCATTATTAATAGGGCTACAACGTGGTCACGTGGCATCACTGCTTCTCGTTACATCAGCGAGGGACGAGTTTATTTAATGAAATTAGATTCATCAGATTCTTTTGGTACCTTTGGTACATTTACCTTGTAATTAGCTGTGATTAGGGCTTAATCATTCATTTGTTTATTTGTGATCAGGATCTCAATGGAAATTCGATTCAGTGAAGATATATTTGAGATGTAAAAATGGTTCCAATTGATTAAGTTCGATGGTAACATTCAAAATCAATTAATTTATTTATTTATACTGTATATATAAAGTATATTGGTGAACCTAAAATTAATGATTTGGAGCATTTGTGTTTATTAAAAGAGAGTAAATTAATTTTTACATTTTAAGTTTTAACATTTGCATTAAAAGTTGTGTCAAACAAAGTAAGAATACTGCATTCGCTTTCACGTTTTAGGAATGGCCACAGTGTGGCGCTGTCATGTTTGAGAACTATTCTACAAAGTACAGAGAAGAGCTTCACTCGGTTATAAAAGGAATTGATTGCAAGATTGAACCAGCTGAAAAGGTGCGAGCTCCTTAAGTTCCTGTACTATCATGGAGGGTTGTCACGGTACAGGTTGAAAAGGAAGTAAATTTACAAAATTACAGAATTAAATAAGGCAAATGGTATACATCCAAAAGATTTGTGATTTTAAGAACTTCAGAAATTCTTGAACTTGAAGTCGTGCGTATAATTAGATGTTATTAAATGTGAGCAGGACAGTTCCTTTTGAAATGACTGCTCTTCCTCCACCATTTTCACTCTGCACTTTGTCTTTTAATTAATTCATGTAAATTACGCTTCTAAGCCGTTATCAAAACTGTTCCTAAGACGCAGCAGCAGCATACACGCAGGGATTTACGGGACAAGCGAAGATAAATTGGATTAATTCGGGGCGTGGTAGGTAAATTTCGATTAGGATTAAAGGATTATTGGAAAAGTGTTAACATCAGCATCATCATCTTTCTTCTCCCTTTACAGATCGGAATAGTTGGTCGAACTGGGGCTGGAAAGTCCTCCCTAACGATGGCGTTGTTCCGTATCATGGAACCATCAGGAGGAAGAATTGTTATTGATGGTGTCGATATTTGTAAAATTGGTCTTCACGATTTGAGAGAAAAACTCACCATCATTCCTCAGGTATCGATCTTTATATCGAAGGAATCGTTGGCCTCTTAGAGCCTCTTTGTAGTTCCATATACGGATGAAATAGTGTTTCATCAGAACTATGGGCGCCCAATAGCTCAGTAGTTACGGTGGCAGCCTCTGAGCGGTGTCGCTCTGGTTCGCTCCAGCCTGCTGGCTCCTGGGTTAGGTTGGATTTGGCAGCTTATCCTGTCATTGCTCGGCTAAAAGCGAACCTTGAGACACACTCATCTCTACATTGTAGGGAAATGAGCTTCCGGGCTGTTATCTCTCATCTTTCACAACAACTATATTATATAAATAAATAAAGAATATGAACTGATAAAAAAGTTAATTCTTGAAAGCAATATTTTATCAGTATCGTAAACTAAATAAATGGATTCATAGATAGATAATATTTTTCCCCTTCATCAGGATCCAGTTATGTTCAGTGGAACTTTGCGTATGAATCTGGACCCTTTCAATAAGCACAGTGACCAGGCTGTTTGGGACGCCTTAGAGAATTCTCACCTTAAGGAGTTCGTGTCGAGTCTCAGCTCAAAACTTCAGCATGAGATAACGGAAGGAGGAGAGGATTTAAGGTAAATAAATGACCTTCGATTCTTACTTTATTCGTAAATTAGGACCGTGTATTGTCCATCAATTGGATTTACGAATCAGGCTTAAGTTTAGTGATATGCCAACATGGAACCGGGGTCAATAGACGTTCACACTAGTATGTACGCAGCATTTATATTGTAGTTTTCACGCTACATACTGTAAATATATTCAGTGATGACTTGGTTGCTTTAGGTGGAAACCTATTTTTTAGTTGAATTTTCTTCAATTTTAATGCGAAGTGAAACATTCTGTAATTATTGTAAGGGAATTAATGTAGAATTCAGAGACAACTGCCAAAGTGTTCATCATCGCAAGGAATACCATCGTATAACCTCAAATATCTTGTTTCTTTTCATTTTCGCGTTAACTACGATTATTTCAACTGTTTTTCTACCATTTGTATTCATTCTATGGACTACAGAATGCTTATTAATACCCTCACTATCCACCATTCTTACGCAGCGTTGGTCAGCGTCAGTTGGTGAGTTTGACCCGCGCTCTTCTGCGTAAGACGAAGGTGCTCATACTCGACGAAGCAACAGCCGCAGTTGATTTTCAGATGGACGACCTCATTCAGAAAATGATACGGAGAGTGTTTGCCGACTGCACCATTATAACGATCGCCCACAGACTCAACACAATCATGGATTCCACGAGGTTAGGCACGGAGCTTGAATTTCTTCGTTTTTAATCAGTTGAAGAATAAACGGGTGGTGAAGTCCGTTGACTTTGCTATCATTCCTCTTCCCTAAAATTAACCACTAAAAGTGTAAAAAGGAGAATGGGAGAAACTTCGCCAAGTTTTAACCCTTTTATCGTCTTCTTTTATATTTAGTTACCACTGAAAGAGATCGTCAGACCTACACGAGTAAACTAGAGTTTCTTGTTACTTGAGATGTGATTGTCTTCTATAAGTCTAGATGTGCAGGGGCGGATCCAGGAAGGGTAGTTTGTGGAGGAGTACCGAACAGTCATCATGCCGAGTATTTTATTTGGCCCACTTTTTTTTTTATATACCATACGCTTCACCCACCATACTATGAGGTAGTAACAGGAAACAGGCTAATATTAGGGCTGGAGGAATGACTTTTTTTGGAAATTGCCAACAAGAGTGGTTTCTACGGCCATTCTCGCTGCTGAATACGAATCTGGCTGGTTCTTGGACCTAAAATGAAATTTTGACTTGGTTCAGTGGATTTTTTTTCAAAATAGCGGGCGAAAAAAAGCTCTCTTTTTGATACTTAAGAAAACCGCTACCCCTCAGTAGTATGGGCGCAAAATGGGAGAGTGCAGAGATGTTGCAGAGATAATGATCAATGTGCAAAGGGGGTGGGGTATGTTGCAAAGGGGTTATGCACTGAACGGGGAGGGGGTTATGCAGCAACTCAATGCTGCAAAGGGGAATGTTGCAGGTGCAACAAGGGTCATGAAACTTGGAGGCGGCGTTATCCCCCAAGAGAAAGACAGGAGAAGGAGAAAAAGGAAGAGAGGTGTTCACCTGGCAGGAGTTAAGTGCATATTAACACTTCAGACGACCCGCCGCTGTTTTATTAGTTGTAAATCAGCCAGTTGGCTTAGAAGGCGTGAATGGCTTGTACAGGTTGAGTTGCCAGATTGTGCTTTTTTTAATTAAAGCCTATATTATTGACTATTGGCTTAGAAGGTGTAAATGGCTTGTTCAGGTTGAGTTGCCAGATTGTGCCATTTATTTAATTAATTCTTAACAGTTGGCTTAAAAATCCGTCAGTAGGTTTAGAAGGCATAACCAGCCATTTGGTATAATTGTTTACAACCAAAAGAATTAAATAAAACAACATTACATCATTCTGTTTATTAAATATTGTAAATATATAGAAAATAAATATACAGTACATTTGAATGATCAAAAAAATTACAAATAATAATAGTATAAGAAATATGAACGAGGAATATGCATATAATAAAAAATATAACAGTACAGGAGAAATATATATATATAACACAATTATATTATGGAAATATATAGAAAATAAATACACATTGGAATGATCAAAAAACAAAAAATAAAAAATAAGAAATAATATAACCATCAATATAGCAGAAATATATACACACACAATTATGTTAAATAAATAAATACATACACTTTGTCTTCTACCGCACAAAATAAAAATAAGAAATACAAAACGTATAGCCATCAATATAGCAGTACAGGCGAAATATATATATATATATATATATATATATATATACACACAATTATGTTAAATATATTGAAAATAAATACATTTCACTTTGTTCTACGGCGAAAAACACTAAACTCACACTTAATCGAGTCTACAATTACATCGTTATTGCTCTGCATTACGCAGTATACGCGGTTTAATAATATTTCACCGCTTAAGGCATAGGGAAACCTGTACTCGATATGAAGGGCATATCGTTCAGTACTGTTTTTGTTCCCACTTTACAACCGGTTGGCAAGTTATCTTTAAGTACGTCTAGAACACAATCAAAAGCAAGCACAAAGAGTTTATCGTTAGCCACAACGTCAAATACAAGTTTACAAACACGCCTTTCCAATCGAGGGTTTATTTCAACCGACCCGAGCTTTTCAATCGTGAGCTCTTCTTCACACTGCATAGCTACAGTTGAAATAATCTTCTAAGTCGTTACGACAGCTGCTCGTTATATAAAGAAATAGTTCTTCAGGGTGAACGGTGTAGGTGAGCTCAGCCCTGTACCGATCAAGTGCTTTGTACCAAAGCTCATGATATTTCAAAGTCTAAACTTTTTAAATAAACGTCCAGCTCTAGACCATTCTCACCTTGTTCAACCATACACTCGGTAAACCCATCGAGCAGAGCGGTGTATGCGTATTCAAGAACCGTATCAAAATAAAGCATATCCATAACACGCGCGTCTAATATAGGCTTCAGTTTGCGGAATCCGACGATTTCAAACATTCTGTCGAGGATGAAACGGTTTCGCGTAGGGACAAGAGCGTTATTATCAGAAGCATTCTTCCACATCAACCGTATATCAATGCGTGGCCGATCGTTATTTATACACAACGTACATACAACGGCATATGAGGGGGTATCCCTAATCTGCTCTCTTCTTGTACCTACGCCTTTAGGAATTTTATAACGATCTTCACTCCACTTCTCAACTATCACGAAGATTCTATTCATCTCCTCGACACTTAAATAAACAACATTCCGTTTGTTTGTTTGTCTACAATCCGTTTCCAGTACATAGTTAACGACACCGGATTTACGCCTGAACACGCGCAACAACTTCGTCACGGACACATCGTACACGGCGTTGAGAATGCTGCTCAAAGGAAGTTCCATCGTATTCGAGGAGCGCACGTCCACTCGGGTCAAGCTCTGAGATAACTATGAGCCACATGAACGCGTCAGCTCGACGGGAGGAGTGAGTCACACCATAAGCTAATGAAACGTGTACGGCGCTGTTCCAACATGAATCGTTGTATCCCATTGTATTGGGCAGGTGTTTTGAGAAATTTTCCATCTGCGACACACGAAGTAATATCGGTTTTAATGTTTTATCACTCCCACTTCCCCAAATACGCACCAGGCATTTTCCTTCAGGGTAATTTTCACGAACTAAACACATTTTATAACGGTTTTAATGTTTTACCACTCACCACACGTTCATTTCCACAAAGTAAACATCTTCACATTCAGGCGCACTATTTGAGAGGACCATATGCCCATATTTTTCCTTTTTGTTTAACAAGGACACTCGTCTCTAAAGTCTGTTAAAAACTCGCACAGGGCATTAGCCACAACCTCACTACAAACTTCGTCATGATATACATTAATACAGTGATAAAAATACTTAAGATTCCCCATGATGACGAGATTTACATTCTCAGTCGCAGGGCACGAGTACTCGGTATGATGTAACATGATATAATATCGCTTGTCATACCACTCATCAACAAGACTCACTATCCATAACCGTTGTTTCTCTTCTGCACGTGTTGTTTCTTTTACTTCACGGTATATGTAAGCTTTTATAAAGTTTAGTCCTACAACATAGTTCAATACATCACTTGTCCCACGAAATCCTACAACGCTCTCACCAGAACAGCCATAGAGTATTTGTACATCTTGCTCCTCCGCAGGATTCACTGTAGCCTTAAAAGCATCAAAGGAGGGTGGAATAGGAAGTTTTTCAGTATCCACCATATCTTGACACTTTGCAGAATACCATTTCATAAACGTTGAACAAGCAATATTAAAGGTAGCCATTACTATTTTCTGTCTACGCGGGAGAATACACGTCTGATGTCCAGGGCTTACTGCGATCAACTGAGCACGCAGGGAAGCCCAGGTAGTAGCATGACTCACGTTGCTGGTCTTACAGTGGGCGGAGCTTAGAACTTTTTCCTGTGTACACACACACACACACACACACACACACAAAGGAGAAATTGAAACGCTAATTGAAACACGATTTATTTAATAAACGAAATATTCAAGGTGTATGTATATATATTTACAAATACGTGTAATAAATAAGTTAGCAATAGACACATCAAAGATTATATTCAAGCTATATATATTTACAAATACGTGGAATAAATAAGTTAACAATAGACACATCAAAGATTATGGTATCCAAAGGGTACGGTATCATAGGTACCAGGTAACTGGTAACGTTTCCTATAGGTGTTACGGCACACCTTTGTACCCCTAAGTTCCTTCACGCCCCCCAGCTTCTGCGCCAGAAAATTGTGGGTGCCTACAGTTAGTTGGGGCGGCCGATCGCCCTCAACATCATCCAAACACACTAGATCCTTCAACGATTCAAAGTTAACGACCCGCCGATTCGCATGGTTGAGCGTGATACCCTTTGCCTTCACGATATATTTCATATCCTCCCCCACCCTCACCCGTACCCCATAGGTTTTTGGCCCTGTTGAGACAAAAGAGTCGGTGTATGCGGTGTCTCCATACTCATCCTTGATCTCATCAGTCAACTCACCGAGGAATTCACCAATAGGAGGCATGTATTCACCCTCCCTCTCTGTGAATATCACACTATCTGTATCAGCGTACAATACCCTCCGCCCAAGAGAATGCAATAAGCCCCAAAGTTTGATGCGTGCGTAGGCCGTTGTGAAGCTGGCTACAGGTATGTTTGTAACCGTGAGGTATCTGTGGCCAATTCGGTATGTTGTACTTTATTATGTAAGTATTACCTACATTCATGATCTCCATGACCTCTTTATCGGGAGCATTGGCATAATCCCACTTCACTATAACTTTGTGCCAAATGAACGTTCCCTTTGCCGTATTCTGTGCAAATTTTCCCAAAGACTGTTTAGACACAACTTTGCACTAAAGCGCTTGCCAGGGTTCTTTACAATTTGGGTCGGTCAAGCTGTATACCTTCACGGTCACGGTAACGTTGAATATAGGCCGACTTTTCATCTTCGGTATCAACTCCTCGCGGATACCCTGATGCTTCGACCTTATCTTTCAAAAAAGTTTATATATGGCGTGAAAAGGTTGGGTAGCTTCTGAAACCTCCACACCTCATGTATCTTCAATATGCTGTAGCCATGGCGAACAGCTAGATCCAGCTCTGGACTTGTATATACACCTCTAATCTTACGCTGGTGGTTGTATGGTCACAATCACCATTGTTCTCTTCTGCGCACTTCACGCACAAGGGAAACATGAGCTTGTGATCGATAACGACGGGTAAGATCGGCATCCATAAATCGCGAGGGGGGAGTACGTCTACGAAAGAAAGGCCGAAATAGTACCCGTTCAAATTTCTTGAGAACTCGTTGATGGTGGGTAGGTGAGGCCCCACCAGTTTCTCAGGCGCACCTACGGGGTACGGATTGTTCTTCATCACGTAGGGGTATAAAGAACAGAAGTCGTAGTAATGGAGTTTCACACCCTCCGTAGGCGGAAAGTATAGCTTGAAGGGATTTGTACGCCCTCCGAACAAGCTATCACCGCATTTGAGAGGATCCAGCACCATTGAACGCTTGATCGTGTTTATTTCTTCACGGTACTGTCCGTCTGTCTCCATTCGTGCATCACACTCAAGCTCCCACAAGACTTTGTGAGTGAACTGGGATCCTATAAGTTGATCGAGGGTGCGGTCCACGCAAGACAGTCGGCAGGAGCTCTACCGTGGACGTGGATATCCTGCGATTCCACACTCAGGACAGGGGCATCCGTGCCACCAGCAACCGTTAAAGGAGTACACAGTCTTCTCACCAGTGACACGGTTTTCACTTAAACCATCAACCCAAAAAACACGACCATTAACCTTAATGGGTACTTCCCCCGTGTTGCGGGCATGCTTTATGTATACACCTGTCTGCTGTTGTAGGTGTATGAGCCAGTAAATAGCCTTGTGCCCATAACTGCGGGGATTGTTTCTGTGAATAATGGCTAAGGTGTCTTCAGGCATGAAGTTATTCTTGAACACCGTAAAACAATGAGGCGATGGTGGTTGCGACTTGCAACGGATCGCATTTGAAACTACCTATGTACATCCTTCTAAAGGCCTGGAAACATACTCTAAGCACACGCACATCATTCACGCAATAAAGCTCACATTCATCAGCTATATTATAAGGACTAGATTCATTAAAACTGTTGTAGTATCGGTCAAAATCTTCACGTTCATCTGTACTCATACATTCATAGTTAAAGTAATGTTTGAGTGGAGGTAGTCCTACGTAATTTAAAGTTTCGCTAGTGAGGAACATGTAAGGGAAATATCCTTTTGAAACTTCAGCAGCTACACCCATCACCTTGGGTAGCTTTGCTAATTTACAAGGTGTGAATAATAAAGTGTTTAAACTGCACATTACCTCTTATTTGCATCTGTATTAGCTTGTTGCCTCTTTTCAAGGGGTCACCTGTAAATATCTCAGATGACTCGTGCTCAAACAACTCTTTATAAAGGAACTGTGTGTCAAATTTTGCCCCTTTATGGGCGAGAATATACACAGTCATTTTTTTTAACTTGTCCGCTAGCTTGACAATATAGGACACAAAGAGTTTCACAGGGCTATCGTTGGCACTCGTTTCAAAAACGTTTGTACGTTTACCGCATTTGTGACACTCATCACACTCGATCTCCATACACTCATCGCAGATAGTCTGGCTTACAAGTAAATGTGGAATAACCTTTTTGGTTTCTGCGTTCGTGTATATTTCTATATCGTAGTACAGTTATACAAGGGTTATTTTTAGGCTTAGCATCTTTCATATAACATACATGCTTTACTCCATCCGCCTTATTTTTCTCATGGCATGTAGGACAGTGAATTTCATAACATTTATGCTTGAAATTCCCCCAATTATCCATCATATGAAACATACCACATTCACAGATGCTCATTTTCCTGCACGTACCAATTGAGTTATGGATCTCAAAACAGTTATTATCGAAAAATGTGCGTCTGTATACATCACAGTCTCTCTTCTCAGCTTCAACTACACGGCTTTACATTTGGAGCTTTTACACTGCTCACATACCATATGAGCTATATCATCCGCAAACTCGATACATCCCTTACACAAATCATGATGTCGCCCATATTTTCGACTTTTATCATAACTCGCGTAAAGGTCCCTTATATTACGGATAGGGAGATACGTTCTCCTTGACAGTCCTTAAATAAGTAGGGGCCTTGTACGATCTCTCACACTGCTTTTAAAAACATGCACAGTCCTCCGACGATCATCCAGTCCAAATACAGCTATACGAACATTCATTTCCTGTTCTACCATTCTCAGTTCTTCAGGACCCATAGCACAGTCAAACTCAAGTTTACAGTCTACAGCTAGTTTACAGGCACGCTCCACTACCGTAAGCAACCAAATTTTTTGGGTCCATGTATTTAGTACAGTAAACATACGTGCTAAGACCACTGCTATAAAGCCGGAACCACGATCGACGTTTATATGCCCTCTAAAAATAGCCCGAGAATTGAAGTTAAGAGTATAAGGTGTGGCGCTATGACCCGCAACACGGAATACACGGTCAATAGTTATCGTGAAGTTGTCCATATTGAAGGCTATACTACTATGAGAGGCCTGCATTATACGGCCTAATATATACTCTATATCTTCAGCTGCCAAACATCTGAAAGGTATTACTACCCAAAAATCATCTACATCTCCGTCATCTGCCGCGAATCCAAAAGACGGCTTCGTCCTGACTTCACGTTCGTCGCGGTTCTGAAGGGCAAACTCTACAATACGCTCAATTATGCGCCGTATCCGTGTTCAACACCATTGCTAGACACGGATCTAGGATCAACCCTGACTATATACCGATTTCTAATCAAGACTTGGGTGGGGGCATCGGTACGCACCAACTTGAATGTTATGCCATCCTCAACAGAGCGAGAAGCTGCTGCGGAGGATGTACACGGAGTTATACAGGAACAAGGGAATATATTTTTATTTGAGGAAGGTACTATTGTGGGAGTTGTGTCGTAAGACGTAGAGGGTTGGGTCTCTACTACTGGTGGTCTAACAACCGGTGCAATCCTGGCGCGCTTTATACTTGACGTGGAGGGCTCTTCATCATGTCTCCGCTTTGAATTGTCGAGTGCTACAGGTGTATCGCTGATGAGGATTCGTCGGCGGGGAAGGAATCTGCGATCACAACTACACTGTCGTCGGGGTCATCTGTAATGTTGATAATGGGGTGCTGTACCTCATCGTCATTCACGGTTCTGTGGGAGAAGAGAAAAACAAGAGTGTAGAATATAAGGAGTAGCACTTAAATATTTATTATATTTTGTAAATGACCCACTTAGGAGTGTGACCCGTTAGAAATGGACTCTGTAGGAAAATTCAGGTTCACAAGCCCATCCACATGTATTATATTTGGACCTACAGGATGTGGTAAAACTGTGTTCATGCTTAACACTAGAAAGACCACATGCGTCAATTGACGCAATTTTTTTTTTTTTTTTTTGGCCTATAAGTCTAAACCTTTTGGCCTTCATACCTCATCTTTCGTGTCTTTTAATATTTCAATGGCATCTATATTTATGGTCAGTTTCATCTTTTCATCTGATACAGAAAACCTATGAGAGAAACCACTACCCTGAAAGACCAGGTGCGTCAAATGACGCATGTACAATATATGGCTCTATTTTATTTGTGTGTTCATTTCGTCAATATATTCCTGTCTAATAACCATTTCTTTCCCATTTCAGATAAATAAATATATAAATAATAATAAATAATAATATAGATAAATATAAATAAATATACTGTATAACGCTATGTCTCGCAAAGGACTCTCTGTAGAGCAGGCACTGGAGCAACTTCGAAATATTCCACCCGATGCCTCTGATTGTGATGCATCAGACAGTGAGTCAGATGATATAGTGAATGCTGCAGTTCAGGCAGTGGCTGAAACTGAGTCTTCTTCTTCCTCTGAATCTGTCGATGAGGAGCCTACTGTACCTTTACCCACTCATGGCAATCATCGTAGACGAGCCCGTGGGCGAGATAGTCTTGGGCAAAGCCGTGGTCTTCGACGAGATCAAGGTCGTGGGACACGTCCTGGACGTAGACAAAGTGATAAACCCGCACAAGGTGGCAGTGGAGCAGATGCAGTGGGTGTTGGAGAAGTTATAGGTAAAGATGGATCATCTTGGCAGTTGGCTGCCGCATCGCAGACTGTGCGAGGACGCCTGCAACAGCAAAACATTGTACGGATTCGTTCTGGTCCTACCTACTACATATTCCACAACACGTGTCATCAAAGATAGCCCACTTTCATCATTCAGAATTCTCTTTGATGAACCAATGATGAGAAACATCCAAAAGTGTACAAATGCTGAAGGCCAACAAGCTACAGGTGATCCCAACTGGTCTGTGACATTAGATGAATTGGATAAGTTCATTGGTCTTGTCATCGCTCGTGGTGTCATTGGTGGACGTAACTTACCCATCAAGAAGAGTATGTGGAATCGCTCCTGGGGATGTCCTATATTCAACAAAACTATGCCACGCAATCGATTCTTGGAAATCATGAAATACCTTCGTTTTGATCTGAAAACTGAGAGACGGCGAAATCTAGCACAAGATAAGTTTTGTTTGGCATCACAGCTATGGTACCCTTTCATTGACAATTGCCAAAAGGCGTTTATTCCCCAACAATATGTCACGGTAGATGAGCAGTTGTTGCCTTGCAAAGCACGCTGCAAATTTATCCAATACATGGCGAACAAGCCAGACAAGTTTGGCTTGAAGTTTTGGATGGCAGTAGATGTGGAGAATAAGTATTTGTTCAATGGCTTCCCTTACCTTGGAAAGGATGCTACCAGAAATGCCGATGTTAGCGTGGCTACTGATGTAGTTTTGAAACTGTTGACTCCAGTGTTCAAGCAAAATTACAACGTCACCTGTGACAATTACTTCACATTACTGGCCCTTGCTATACGACTGGCACAGAAAAAAAGCAGCATAGTTGGTACAATCCGCCAAAATCGCAGATAGCTTCCCGAAGAATGCAAGGCAACCAAGCAGCTGCACGAAACTGATGTGTTCAAATATACAGGACAGACTGCTGTGACCCTCACTTCTTATCAGTGCAAAGCATCCAAGGCTGTGGTTCTTTTGAGTAGTCTCCATCCCGATGTTCAGATACCAACAGAAAACAACCCGAAACAAAAACCGGAGACCATTCTGTTTTATAACACAAACAAGGTGGGGTTTGATTTGATTGATCAAATGTCAAGGTCCTATTATGTGAAAGCAGCTCATAGGCGATGGCCAATTCATGTTTTCTATAATGTGCTGGATATGGTCTTGATCAACAGCTGGATCATCTACAAAATGGTGTGTCGCTCCAACATTAGCCGCAAAGAGTACATTCAAAGGGTCAGCGAGGAGCTTACTAACAACTCTCCCCTTGGAATTCCTGAGGCTTTCGCAGTAGTGGATGTAGACGATGAAGCTGAGAATGCTGCTACTCCAGCCAAAGGGCGTCGTACATGCGGATCCACAAAATGTAGAAACGGAACCGTTGATCTGTGCAGTGTCTGTAGAAAGCCAGTCTGTGGCAAGTGTGTGACCAAAAAGTGTAGAACATGTGCATTATAAACACATAACTGATACATACTTATTAATAATAAATAATTAATTACTGATAAATCGTCATTTTTTTCTTTTATGTAAGATATATTAGTTCTGCTAACTGCAGTTTTCTAAACTGTGGAAAGGTAAAAATAAAAAAAATCAACTTGCGTCAATTGACGCTTTCCGGTCCTTATAGACAGTTGAAAACCTCGGTCCTTCTGGTGTTAACATCATTAAAGAAAAGGGAGATGTTCTAAAAATTTGTGCATAAAGTTATATGGTGCTATTCGACGTACCAATCAGTGTTCAACGAGTACCAAGATATTTTGTTCCACAAAGGTGTATATGATGTTAATTCGTTAAAGGGAAATGAACATACAGTCATTGTAATTGACGATCTCATGCTGGAGATGGATAAAACGTTTGCCGAGACATTTACAGTATTCTCTCACCATCTTAACATAAGCGTGTTCTTCATCAATCAGAATCTATTTTTCAAAAATAGATATATGCGCGACGTGTCGTTAAATAAACAATATCTTGTCTTATTCGTGCAATGTAGAGATGTCTCACAAATTTGGGTATTAGCCAATCAAATATTCCCGAATCAACGTAAGGAGTTTTTAGAAGTTTATAAAGAAACTACAAGCCCGCGTTACGGATATTTGCTTTGCGACCTTCATCCACGAAACACGTTTAGGGTGTTTCTAAGAACGAATATATTTCCAAACGAGCCTGAAACGGTGTATATTCCAGAATGACAAAGAGGCTAAAGAAATACAGTGAATTAATAAAAATTTATCATCGACTGCCCCGAGCAATGCAGCAGATGTTTGCTAAAAATATCGACTCCGACTTTTTAAAATGCATCTGTGAAATCTGTCTTAACGTTATAAATTGCACTGTATCAATGAAACCACCTCAGAAGGCTCGCCTACGCCGTTACAAGAACATAATACGTGCACTCGCTCGTAAAAGTCAAACTGTAGGGAAGAAAAAACGAATTATTGTACAAAGAGGAGGATCATTCCTACCCATCTTATTTTGTTTTGGGCCCTTCACTGACTAGATTAATATAATGAAGAAAGTGGTAGTGATTCCACACGAGGTGTATGCTTCACTGCAAAGTTCAAAGAATCCAGACACGGATCTAGATCCCCGTAAAAGCAGGCTCAAAAGAATGGAAAGCGAATTGCTAGCCCTATTAAACAGTTAAAAAACACCTGATGAGAAAAGAATCTTATACTAAGAAGCTCTGCAGAAATTTCTTCACGAATACGAAAATTATAAGAACCCGACAGAGATTCCTGTGGTTATTAGGCACAGCACGGGGAACGATGGACATGGTGACATAGGACCTGTGTCCGTCGATAGATCTGACCAACCAAAGATTAAGGGGTCAGCCACACAGAACATCGAGCATGTATTAAAAAGCACCCTCCCACATACATTGAGGAATAAAGGTTTAAGTCTTTATAATCTATTGAATGAGGACCCAGCCATACAATGGACCGATACAGGCGAGATCATTGTGGAAGGATCAAAGGTACAGAGATCGAATATCGTGGACATTGTCCATGATCTGGTGAGAAAGTGGGATAGGCCCTCACCATCAGGATGGAAGCATATTAAAGCAAGACTACAACAAATAAATGTCCCCAAAACATTGATAGGAAATCTGAACAGGATAAAAGACCTGGAACATGCGACGCACGTGGCACAATTGAAGACGCCATCACCCCTGGCGGTACCATCTTTGAAGAGGAGAAAGAAGAGGTTAAACAACGGTCAACCCTACCCACGTGCCTCTAAAATACGCAAGTGGCTAACATATTAAGACGTTATTATGACATTTCTAACCCAGCCTCCTACGGAGGTGTAGATAGACTGTACAGAAGTGTTTACGGAGTAGGAAAAAAGATGTTGAGAGATTTTTGCGGGAGCAGGACGCTTATACACTTCATAAGCCTGTGAGAAAAAGGTTTAAAACAGCCAAGACAACAGCTGCTTCGACTGACTCTATTTGGCAAGCAGATTTAACAGACATGCAAAGATATTCTGTGTATAACGATGGTTACCGCTACATTCTATTCATAATAGATGTATTCTCTAGATATCTGTGGCTAATTCCTCTGAAAAATAAATCACCTGAAACAGATGCTAAAGCCACCAAAACGCTAATGTTAAAAGAAAACAGGGTTCCTAGCTATTTTTGTACGGATATGGGGAAGGAATTTATAGGCCGTGCTTTTCAGAACATGTTGACAGAGTTTAATATCAGCTATTACACTACCAATTCTACACATAAGGCTTCTTTAGCTGAAAGAGATCAACGTACCATAAAGGAACGTATGCACCGCTATTTTGCACATAGTAACACATACAGATTTCTAGACATTCTGAAATCATTGGCCTCATCATACAACCGCTCACACTATCGCACGATTGGGACAACACCTAACAAAGTTTTAGAAAGAGGTTCGCGCCCAGAGGTGAAAAGAGATGGAACACCACCACCACACTCTGCGAGTTTCAAAATCAATGATTATGTAAGGCTGTCGCGTTCGGGAAGTAAATTCGCGAAGGGATTTGAGCAAGGATGGACACGTGAGATTTTTAAAGTTAGGGCTATGAAACCTAAAGGTGAGATAATGATGTATTACGTTGAAGATTTGAATGGGGAAGAAATCGCAGGAGGCTTTTACAGCGAGGAGTTGCAGAAACCTGCATTTAATTTAGGAAAAAATGTGTTTAAAATTGAGAAAATTTTAGGAAGCAAAGGTTCAGGAAAGGGAAAAATGTACCTGGTGAAATAGCTAGGGTACCCAGAAAGCTTCAACACCTATAGAAAAGCTGATGCAATAATGAAGCTTAAATAGTATGCAACATGGCTCCTAACCATTTTTACGTCACACTCCCATCCTCCTCGTCCCTGTTGGTACACCCTAACAACACACTAGCCAACTTTGTAACAGATCTCCACGGACCCATTGAATTGGGTCGTGATTCGTATGAGGAGGGGGTATGCGAAATTCAGCTGGACACCCTCTTTTTAAATACTGATTATAAAGGTACCGTTTTTACGATTCTTAGAGACTGTCGTGGGACTAAAGCTGTTTTTTCGAGTGGTCTATAGGTATAGGACCTATGTGCCTCTCAGAAAGTTACCGGTTAGTTCACCCAAGCATAGAATTTAAAGGAAATTATGGGGGGGCGCGGGGCTAAGATGTTCCCCCGTCCCCTACCGATGATGGAGGTGGAGTTTTGACACGTGACTGACCGTTTCACCTCGGGGATTCGCCTATGATTCCAGTTTTGGGCTAATAGTCTGGGGGAAAAATTTTTCACCTATCTTTTAGCCTATGGATACGGATAGGCACGCTGGAGAGTCCTTAGCCCCGGCCGGTATAGCGTCCCCTGAGTCGTAGGTTCGGCGATAAGTCCAAATGTGGTACGGGACACACCGAGATTTTTGTAGACTCAGCACGTAGCCGCGTAAAGTAGCCGCGTGTAACCGTTTATATAAAATTTCAGTTTCCCGGGTTCCTATCGAAGTTTGGCCGTGTCGAGACGCACCTATGAAATGGGAAGACCGAGGTGACCCCAGCCCGGCCCCAAGCTCCTCAAGCACCTATGCATTGACTTATAAGTAGCGCTGATAGGCCTGATGATTCGGCCAAAAAGTTTCCATCAATAACGTAACTAACGCTTTGGCGCGGCGGAGAAGCTATCTCCCCGGTGCCTACGACGGCCCCTAAGGCTAGCGTTCGGCAATAAGTCGAAAAACGAAAGTCGCGGATTGGGCGCGAAAGCGCCTTAATCTCGTGAGCTTCAATAGGTAGGTAACATCTATGCGAGGGGTGAGCTGGTGAGTTTTAGACCCGCGCTTCTCGCGTATCTACCAGTTGAATTAATCCCCATAGCAATGTGAGCCAGGAGTCTGCCTAATCGAAAACTCACAACTTCCTCATTGGGTTGTGTAGACCGTATATGTTGAAATAATCCTCTTTCTGACAGTTTGTGAATAATTGACTCAAAAAATAATAAAATTATAGACACTTACATTTCTATGGTAGTCCCTTGCGTTGGATCGTAAGGAGCGTCATTGCAAATATCATCAACGGTTTGCGTTGGAAATAATCCATCCCGGTCAACCGCGTTAAAAAGATTAATTGTAGACAATGCTACAATGGCACCATCTTGATATAAATCCGGAAAACTATAAATTTCTTGATTCATGGCAGAGGGAATGTTTATTCACTGTTGAAAATAGTTACTGTGACTCTCAGCTGAAAATATTTCCTTTTATACGCATGATCCCAAGCACCGCCCCAAAAGACTAAGAGCGGCTCGTAAGTTTAATGATTGGCCGTCAGTGTAACTGGGCGATTTCTAATTTGTGTACCAATCGTAACACCGATATAACGGGTCCATGCTTTGGTCGACTAATGGTGTCTTTATATTCTCTCCGTAGATTTAAAGCTCGTATTACCCCTTGCTGTCTCTACCACGGCAATATTTGCGCCCATACTTGGTTTTCCCCAACCCACCCCTTTATGCAATATTGATCAACCATCACAACAATATTTTATTATTTTGCGGCCAAACTAATTGAGTCAATTTTTCGGATGCATGTCGTTACAGGAATATCTTCATCAGAGTCGCTCAGCTCAGTACCGTAGGAAAAAAAATTAGCGCAGCTACTCTTCATTATTCTGACATTAACAGCACAGTAATATCCTATGACACAAACATCATTAGGAAATCTAGAAGATTTTTATGCATTATCATGTTTTGCTGCCATACTAAACTAAGCTTTCCCAAGATTCCTATATTCTCTCCGTAGATTTAGTGCTCACATCGTGTATTGGCACTTACAAATCTCTACCACAACAATATGTGCATCCATACTTTTCTCGGATTTCCCCAGCCCACCCCTTTATGCAATATTGATCAACCATCACAACAATATTTTATTATTTTGCTGCCATACTAATTGAGTCTCAATTTTTCGGTTACAAGTCGTTATAGGAATATATTCATCAGAGTGGCTCAGCTCAGTACCACAGGAAACAAAATTAACGCCGCTACTCTTCATAATCCTGGCATTAACAGCACAGTAATATCCTATGACACAAATATCAAATCTAGAAGATTTTTGTGCATTATTACGTTTTGCTGTCATACTATTCTTTTTACTTCTCGCGTAGGAGGGTGATTAATTTGTATTTAGTTATTGAATGTCTGCTTGGGATGGTAGATAAATGGGTACCCTAGGTATCCTAGTGGTTAATACGCTGTGGTGATGATTGAAAGATCAGTCGTTGACAATGTAATATCACTCCGCCAGTGCTGGAGCTTAGTTCGGATTCCACGTTAAACTGTAGGTCTAAGGCGAAGTGAAAGGTTTGACCCTCGTCAAAATGAACAATTCGGGGAAAAGGAAAACCGAATTAGCTATTATTATTACTAATGTAATTTACACAACGGTTAGGTTCCAGTTACAAAGAGAATCTATGACCTGAATTTATTGCGTATAATCCTCGTAACAACGGTTAGGTTCCAGTTACAAAGAGAATCTATGACCTGAATTTATTGCATATAATCCTCGTATGTATTTTTTTTCTTCTCTAAAAGGTCTTTTGAAAGTCTCTGCATTAAATATAATCTCCACAAGAAATTATAAATATTTTTTTTACTTTTCATTCCTTTATTTATATTTAAAAAAAGATTATTATATCCAAATAGAATAAACAAAACTTTCTTTCTGTGTGTGTGTGTGTGTGTGTGTGTGGTCCTCACTTTCTCTGACAAAAATCTCTCTCTCTCTGTATATATATATATATATATATATCAGAATTTTAAATTCAGTTTTACCTTCACTAGCAAAAGTAATTTAATTCATTTCTTTCCATTTTTTGATTCATTCATTTCAATAACTATGAAGAACCATGCAAATTAAGCGTAAAGAAAAACAACGAAGTTGATGAAATATGAAACATTTATATACAAGGAAGACAATCGCGTGGAGGCTGAAGAGACGGAACTGAGTCTTTGAGTGAAAGTTTGACCCACATTCCATTCTCGCCAGTTCGCTGTCAACCTTTGCGCCCTTCAAAAAAGCCTCGAGCTAATATGGGTGAATTTTTTACGTACCTGCCTCCAGTTCCTCCTCGTCTAGCATAATGTGAAAATAAACGTTATTGTATGAGAATAATTGTTATTGCCAAATTTAATATACGGTTATTATTCGTTTTTTGACCCAGTCACACCCAGCTATAACAGCAATATATATTGAATAACCAATCAAAACTGAATAAGAAAATATATATATTATCTTGTGCAAATTTGTATAAAATGAGTTTTTTTATTAAAATATATTTCCTATTTTTGGTGTTTTTTCAATATATATATACAGTATATCGACTATTTGGTGAATATTTCTTATTTTAGGTGATTCTGGCTACTGCCATTGATCATTATCTCTGCAACATCTCTGCACTCTCCCATTTTGCGCCCATGCTACTCCCCTCATATATAATATATCTTTTCATATGTTTTCAGGGTCGCTGAAGTTGAAAATGAACAAATTAAAGACATTCGATGCGTGGTTTAAGGGTTATAAGCAAAAAATGGAAAAGAAAGGTATTTTTTTTATTAAAAAATCATGTACAGAAGAAACACAAGGTATTCATATCAGTTCCATGATGTAATTCAAATCATGAAATCATCATATTTACAACACATTGTTCAATACACTATCAGTATCACTAGTAACATTGTCCTCTGGTTGTAAGGCATTCTTAATAGAATTTCTCAGTTCATCTACACTAAATTGTTCGATTTTGAATTTCCCGTCTCTCACTTTAACAAGTCTCATTTGACGAATATCTGGTGTGATGGTGAGTCTCAAATAGGCCATTTCTGTGAGGAGCTGCTTTTCGTTCAGTTTGTATAGAGCATCCTCGTTGTTTGGAGTAATAGGGCCTCCATGTTTCTTGCAATTTTCCAAAACCGCCAATATTTTGCCAGCTTTTTTCTTTTTGAGCTCTTCTTTTTTCAGTAGGAACAATTTCCTTGCAGCATGCCCAGTAACTAGAAAATCTTCCTCTACAGTAATTTCTTCACTTTCTTGACTTTTTCTGAACCCCTGTCTCATTTCCAGGATCCCTTCCTATCCTCAAGAGACTTTGATTCGAACGAAGAGTCTATCAGAAGTCCGTTAGTCACAATAACATTTTTTCTCGAGTGCGTTTGAATGGATGTGCTACTACCACTGGCCCTGATTCGGTTGTCAAGTTTTGAAAATTTTGATTCGCATCCTAAATTTGTCAGAGGGGCATACATCAAGTCTGGATTAGTGTCATTGTCTGATCTTGTTAAATAGTCCATACAAGACAGCTGATTATTTACAGTATCAATGACTTCCTCTAGAACTAGAGCTTCAAGTTTATCTTTACCAGATCTGGCTTGTTCCTTCCTTACAGTCATCAAGTCATTCAATTCAGACCAGACCAGACCACCAACATTCATCAGCCATACTCTGTACTGAACGGACGGGGCTCCAATAAACCTTAGCCCCCCGCCCATGGCCTAAACCATTAGAGGTACAGTAAAACTAAACATACCTTACAAAAGAGAATTTAATCCTGCATTTAATGAGAAACAATTAAAACTAGGTGTTCCCGCCATTCGCTTCCAAGACAGCTAAATGCATGAAATCATCCACATCCCAATCTTCAAGATAATGGGCAAACCACATTCTGTCATCGATGTTAAGTTGAGTTTTTCTTGGCTTTGGAAGTTCATGCCAAGGCTTTAAACCTTGCCTATGACGGTACAGTCGAATGATGTCACCAGTAACGATCTTTCCTCTCAACACTTCGATCTCTCTAGAAAGTTTAGCACAGCTGTTTTTCCGCTTACGCGTACCGCTTTCAATGATGTCCTTTGTTTCCTGAGAGAGTGGCAAATTTGGGCGCCCAGATTTGGTTGTATCCATTTCACATTCATCCAAAGTTTTATTCCAATTTCTTTTGACGAAGTCCTCACTGCTTCGCAACATTTTGGCGACCCATGAACGTGTTATAAAGGTGGCTCCAGCATCACGAGCTTCCCGAAATGTTATTGCTCGTATGCGATCTATCACACGTTGCCTCTCCGAATCACCAATTAATTGAGAAGCCATTATATTATCACTTTATCAGCTAGAGTAATTTTAATACCTGCAATAAATAAAGAATTTTATATTTTTTTATAATCACTAAAAACTATTTCGATATAAGTAAACATGTCAGCTGCAAATGGGGGGGCTAAGGTTTTTTGGAACCCCTTACTTGCGTTTATATTCACATTGTTATACATTGTTATAGTTAAGTAATTGAATATTAGTTGTTTTTGGTGATTTAGAAGTTTTCATAGCGTGCCGGCTTAATTTAACTTAAACTTGTGACGGTTATAAACTAATTTTTAACTGCGCGATGCCGTCGCAGAAAGCGTCGTGTGTTAGGTGTGGGGTAAACCGGTGGTATTCGGAATTTAAAGATTATAACGGCGGTCCTATGGCGATTACCGAGAGATCAGTTTGTTTCTTTTGCGAGTTAATGGAGGAAATAGTTGACATAAAACGTAGTGTACGTGAGGTAACTGAAAGACTTGCAACGCTTGATGAGGGCAGGGGTAAGGCTACGGTTGACGAAAGCCGAACCAATACTAACGTTGAAGACGTTAGTAATTTGAAGGGTGAGATGCGTAACCTAGTTTCTAGTTTAGGTAGCTTGTCGGGAAGGTTCGATAGAGTTGAGGAAGGGGTTAAGGTTGGTCCGAGATTAGTAGATGGGGAGGGATTTAGATAAGTTAAGGGTGGAGCTAGGCCGCGTACATTAGGTGATAGGAATCATCCCCCCCTATCGAGGTTTCGAACCCTTTCGCCCATTTGAAAAGGGACGTGAATGAGGGGGAAACTATTTTAATTGAGGACTCTTTAGTGCGTCATATGGACAAAGAGTTCGTTGAACGGCATCCAACAAGAGGAGGAGGGTCTGTCTCCCAGGGGCCAGGGTTGACAGAGTTAGAGACGAAGTGGATAGGATTGTCATTGCCTCCCGTCACTCGATGTTGGTGACGATGGTAGGAGTCAACGACTCGTATAGGCCTGATACGAGAGTGCCTGACCTTTTGGAGAGATATAGGGGGTTAATTAGGTCCCTGAAGGCGAGGTCAGATTGGTCTTTAGTTCTAGGTATTACCCCTAGGAATGGTTTGGGTCTTAGGATTACGTCAAAAACAATATTTTTTAATAATAAATTAGAAGAGATTTGTGCTGAGGAAAATGTACCCTTCGTAAAGCTGTGGTCCGAATTCAGTGATCCTAGCCTTTTTATAAAAGATGGGGGTGCATTTTAATGAAATAGGTAATGCTAGGCTTGGTAGGTTAATTGACGGAAACGTACGAAAGCTGTATAGGTCGAAGCCTACTTTAAACATTGTGGGTCCGGGGAACGCGGGCCCGACGTGAAAAAATAACTTAAACGTCTTTTATTGTAACGCGCGTAGTATTAGAAATAAATTAAACGAATTTAAGGCGATAATTTATTCCGGCAACTACGATATAGTTTCTACCACTGAAACGTGGTTAAATACCGTGACTCGGGATTTGTTGGGGGGAACTTGATGTACCGGGTTTTAAACTCTTTAATAATGATAGGTTACATAGGTTTGGTGGCGGCGTTTTGGTGTACATTCGTAATTCCCTTAGGGCTATCGAGGTTAAGTTAGATTTTCCGGCAGCAATTAATGCGATATGCGTTGAAGTTAGGGCGCGTAGTATTAGTTTTAATTTTGTTGTTGTTTATAGACCTCCCGTTCAACCCCTCGATACCGATACTAGATTTTACTCACTTCTTAGTAACTTTATTGACAATCGGAATAGTGTAATTGTCGGAGACTTTAACTGCCCTAATGTTAATTACCAGACTTTTACTGGTAATGAGGAGGGTTTGAAATTGATTGAGTTCATAGAAGATAATTTTTTACGACAGATGGTTACCGAACCAGCCAGCGGTGACAATATTTTAGATTTGGTGATGACGAACGGCGAAAATTTAGTCGGAGGTTTAGAAGTAGGCGAGAGTTTAGGGTGTAGTGCTCATCAAATTCTTAGGTTTAAGTTACTGATAGAAAACACTAAGGATAGTAACGTAATAGAAGTCCCTGATTTTCGTAGGGCTAATTTTGATAGTTTTGCGGATAGGATGAGAGTAGTGGACTGGGATAACTTATTTATGGGTAATGACACAAATTTGCATTGGGAGGCGTTTAAAGAAAGTTTTATGAATACTGAAAGGGAGTTTATTCCTCGTAGGCCCAAGCGCGCTAGAAATCATGGTAGGCCCAAGTGGTGGACTAGGGAGTTCATAATCGAGCGTAACAGAGCGTATAGACTTAAGCGCAATGGCACGGCAACTAACTTAAATAGATATATCGAGCTTAGACGTCACGTTAAAAGATCAGTTAGGAATGCTAAGCGTAATTTCGAGATACTTATAGCTGCGGATAGTAAACTAATCCAAAAAAGTTTTTTGAATAGGTCAATAATCGTAAACCGATAAAAAATAACATAGGCCTTCTAGTGGATGTTAACGACGCTTTGGCTTCTGACGCTCAGGCGATGGCGGGTATTTTCAATAATTTTTTTGCGACAGTTTTTACCGGAGAAGTAAATAATGTTCCCAACGTGGACGATATCGTTCCATTTAGTAGCGAGACTATTTTGGGTGAAATAACTGTTTACGAGGGTGAGATTGCGCATTATATCGATAGGTTAAAGTTAGCAAGGGTCCAGGCCCTGACCCTTTTTATCCCAGACATTTGAAAGATTTGAAAGACGTTATTGTAGGCCCCTTAACGAAGATTTTTAATCAGTCACTCGAAACGGGGATTATTCCTGAAGACTTCAAATTAACTAACGTCACGCCCATTTTTAAAAAAGGCGACCGCACAGTAGCTAGCAATTATAGGCCCATTAGCTTAACGTCAATTGTCGGTAAACTTTTGGAATCCGTGGTTAGGGATCGTATCATCGATCACTTAGAAAGTAGAGATTTGATTAATAGTAGTCAGCTTGGGTTTCAACGCCATAGATCTTGTTTAACTAATTTGTTAGAATTTTATAACGAAACAGTGCGCGAATACGATAAGCATAGAGCGGCTGACGTTATTTATTTAGATTTTAGAAAGGCGTTCGATACAGTTCCGCATAGAAGATTAATTGCGAAGGTTAAAGTGCACGGTATACGCGGTCAGGTAGCTAACTGGTTAGAGGAATGGCTTCGTGCTAGGAAACAGAGGGTCGTTGTTAATGGTAGTGAATCGGGGTGGTTGGATGTAGGTAGCGGTGTCCCACAGGGTTCAGTGTTAGGCCCATTGCTATTCGTAATTTATATTAACGACATAGATGTATGATTGACTAGTAACGTGTCAAAATTCGCGGACGATACTAAAATAGGCGGTAAGGTTGTTAACGAGGACGATAGAAATAGGCTCCAAGACGATGTAAATAGGATTATGGAGTGGACGGATAAGTGGCAGGTGCAATTTAACGTAGACAAATGTAAAAAATGTAAAGTTTTGCATGTAGGTTCTCGTAACAATAATTACACTTACACGATGGATGATAGAGAGTTAGCGAGCGTTGACGAGGAAGTAGATTTAGGCGTACGCGTATCTAAGGATTTAAAAGTTAGGAACCAGTGCCTGGAGTCTTGCGCAAAAGCTAATACGATGTTAAGCTTCATAGCGCGTAATTTCGAATTTAAGTCGAAGGATATTATATTGCCTCTTTACAAGTCCCTAGTCAGGCCTCATTTAGGATATGCCGTTCAGTTTTGGTGCCCGTATTTGCGTGAGGTTATTGATAGGTTAGAAAGGGTTCAGCGTCGTGCCACGAAACTAATTCCGTCATTGTGCAACAAGCCTTATGAAGATAGGATTAAAGTGTTAAATTTGCATTCACTCGAAACCAGGAGATTAAGGGGGGAGCTTATTCAAGTTATCAAAATCGTTAATAACATCGATAACGTAAATTTTGACAAACTGTTCACTTTCGATAATAGCAATACTCGTAATAACGGATTTAAGTTGCGTGGCAGACGTTTCATTACTAATATCGCTAAAAACTTCTTTACGTTTAAAGTAATTGATAAATGGAGTAATCTTCCCGCGTCAGTCGTTAACTCTACCAGTGTTAATATGTTTAAAAACCGTCTAGACAGACATTTTAAAAATATTAACGTTGTTTAAAATAAAAAACAATTGGCAACAGGAGCTCTGGGGGTCGTAATCGTGGATGAGTCTGTTGACGTTTAATGCCAGCTTGTGACATGCCAGCGTGTGATATGCCAGCAAAAATTATTAAAAAAAAAAAAAAAAAAGACTAACACGAACGTAGATGTAGCTCGTAGCGTAAACTAACCCACTTTTTGTTTAACTTTACCTACTTTTTTTTTTTCTTATCCTCTCTTTACTTGCATGTCTTTAGTTTGCATGGTATGACAGAGAGTTAAGACTGTGTTTGCATGGTTTGTAAGCGTTCTTATTTTACTTCTTTTCATATTTCACCACTTTCCTATTCTCTTCGACTATTTTTCGGACTTGTCAGCAGTGGCCAGCGGATGATGATGGTGAGTCTTTTTTCTCTTTTTCTGAATGAATGTTAACCCACGAGTGATAGGTGTTGCTACTTACTTAACCCCTTATTTTCTTCTCTTAACCCCCTACTCTTTCCTTTCTCTCGGGCTAACCTTAGAGTGGATCTTAGGGTCTTTGTTAGCCTTAGCTTCTGTAGATCTGTAGATCTGTGGATCTTACCTTCAAAGAAACGTTTTACTCCAGACCAAGTTCTTTCACTTTTCTCGTCACCCTTCTTGTCAATTGCAAGAAGCTCCATCAAGGGAAAATCATCACTTCACCCATCATTGCGTAAATTTGGGAACAACACATGAACCATTGACTTTGGATGAAAATTGACACTGCGAGAACTAGCTTGGTACTGTTGACATCTACGACATCAAAGGAAGACTGGCTGAAGTCTCGCCTCGCCAAATATTCCTTTGCTAACTCGGCGATTCTCCCAAACTGGTTTGCCACGAATCCTTTGAATCCATCACATTTCAGTCCATTATCCGCCATCCAAGATTTATAGTCATTATATAGGGATACCGAATGGGAGACGTGGCTGGGAGAGAGCAATTTAGCAATTGCAATGAGTTCCAAAGTATGAATGGAAGAACCAGAAGAACAGAAAAATTTTTCTCCTGCCGTAACTTGAAGTAGATTATGTACTCCGATTTTCTGTTCCATGTTTTCAAACACTTTGTCTATAGCGTGATCTACTCCTAAAATGATATGGGCGCAGCACTTCAAGATCTTCTTTGATTCGATTCCAAGATGCTGTAGAAGTAGTACACATTCACTAGCTCGATCAGACATCCAGAAGTCTATTTGAGATTTGAGTTCGTTAGTGGTAGAATTTGCTAGTACGGCTAGACAACTCAATTTGAATTCGTAAGCTCTGGCTCCATCCTCTTCGGAATGGCTGACGTTTTCCAGATATCCAGTTGTCAGCGACTTTTTCATGCCAGATGGACTAGCGTACAGCCGGTGGCCGGCAGCCTTAGTCGTATCGTTAAGTCCTACACTCACAACGTTATCCTCTTTGTTGAGGATTTGTTGAGTGACATACTCTAGATTCAAGTATGAAGCATCTTCCAAGTATTGCATCATTGATCAGCGGCTCTGAAATACATACGTCAAGTCTGAATACTGGTAACGGACTTGTAACTCTTCGTTTTCACTCTCCATCTCACCCTCACAATCTTTCTCATCATCTGCCTTCAGCTTCCAATCTTGATCAAAAACCATGTTAGCTACAGTACTCTTACTATCACTCTCGAAAGATCTTCAGAAGTTCTTGTCTCGGCAAGACACTGAACTATACACAGCATCAAGTTTTCGTTCAGACTTTTTTTGCCAGTTCTGATTTTCACTGTCGGGAACGCAGCTTGTTGTTCTTTACTCTTCTCCTTGCTTAGGTCTTCTTCGATCAGTAGAAGGAACTGTCGTTGCCGGTGTTGGTTTTTCAAAACTCGGATCGTTTCAGAATCGACTGAAGTTGCTAATATTTCAATAATTTCTGATCCCTTTAGCTCCCTTTGCTCTCTCAAGTTGCTTTATGTTACTTTTCGCTTTTCTCCGCTGATCTTTCACGAGTTTCTTATGTACTTATGCCATATGTACTGCATTTGTACATATGGCCTTATACGCACCAAAGCAATTATCCTAATGAAAAGTCTTACTCTCATCAGTCATTTTGACCCCAAATTTTTCTGCAAGTTCTGCTTCGTAATCCTCATCGTCAGTTCTAATGTTGTAGGGGTTCTTAGTGAGCTGATCATTAAAGCCGCTCGCTTTTTTGTACCATTCGACACTTTTAGGTTTTTGTTGGCAGCGTTCATTCTTTCTCAGTTTGTTAAAATGTTCATAATCGTCTCTTATTTTTTTCGCCACTGTTTTTTTCATGCATGGGATAGACATTTTTATTAATCCAATCTCGTCTTAGTTCATTTGGAACTATCTTGCTGGCATCATCTCGAGTCATTGACTTTTTCTGTCCTTTAACTCCTGTTTAGCAAAGTGCAAGCATCCTACCAATGACAACTATTCCTAGTGGCAACTTTTCAGTCGACTTAAATTCGTCCACTTCTGTGTAGGTTTCCCCAAAATTCTTTTCTGGCGGCACTGCCTGATTTCCTTTCACCAGCCATCATTACCAATCAGCAGTCACTGAGCATTAGGATCTGCAAGTACAGTAAAACCCCATTAGTCGGCAAATAACACCTAAATATGATGGGGTAATACAATTTATAGTTATGCTAGATGTATCATATATATTATTATTATTAAAGTATATATACTATATTATTATTAAAATATATATACTATATTATTATTAAAGTATATATACCATATTATTATTAAAGTAATATATACAATTATTATTATTAAAGTAAATTAGCACAACATTGATAGTACAAGGAACCACAAAAGAGAGAGCAGCCAAACACCGAACACCAGAACAAGCCAAAACACTAAAGTAAGCCTAAATAAAACATCAATATTACGACACACTAGATACTTAACAACATTGAAGAATGAACATAACCATGATTAAAAATATAGCAAGCGTTTATCAACTAATTATTTTTTCTATCAGTTATAAAGGTTGGAGGTGGGAGGCCTCATTCATCCTTTATGTTCGATATGGATCGGGCATTTTTTTCAAATTTTTCGTCATCTGTCTGCTTAACCACACTCCTAATGTCTCTCATTTGTTCATTTTCGAGTTCAGCGACCAGGAAAACATATGAAAAGACATATTACATCATTATTTACATGTGAAAGGTAGTGTTTTTTTTTATCATTAAAACAAAAAATAATTTTTTTTAGCCGCCATTTTGAAAAAAAACCACTGAACCAGGTCAAAGATTCATTTTAAGTTCAAGAACTAGCCGGATTCATATTCAACAGCCGAAATGGCCATAAAAACCATTCGTCCTAAAAAAAATTTAGATTCCCCCACCCCTACTAATAGGTAATATGATTACATCCCTAAGGAGGATTATCCACATTTAAATTATATTATAATGCATACATAGGCCCTAGTTTTCAATGGTGTGGTAGTCATAGTTGCATTGACAAAGAAATATTATTTTTTTTAGACATAATAAAGAAAACATGAAAATAATATGATTACTAATAAAATATCTATCAAATTCTGTGCATTTCAATCAAGTCTAAGAAGGCGTACAATCCTGATGGTGTTCCTCCTGTTGTTCTCAAGAACTGTGCTTCTGTGCTGACACCCCGCCCAGGCAAACACTTTCGTCTTTGTTTCTCATCTAGTACTTTTCATCCCTGCAGGAAGTTCGCTTTCATTCAGCCTGTCCTAAAGAAGGGTGACCGCTCTCAACCCTCCAACTATCGTTTAATTGATTTGATTTTTTGCCTTTCTAAAGTGTTTGGATCTATTCTTAATAGGAAGATTCTTAAACAGCTCTCTTCTCACACTCTTCTTTCAGATCGTCAGTATGGATTCCGCAAGGGACGCTCTACTGGCGATCTTCTTCCATATCTCTCTGACACTTGGCCATCCCCCTTCGGGATTTCGGTGAAACTTTTGCTTTTGCGCTAGACATATCGAGCTTTGATAGAGTCTGGTACAATTCTTTAATTTCCAAACTGCCTTCCTTCGGTTTCTATCCTTCTATCTGTGCCTTCATCTCTAATTTTCTTTCTGGTCGATCTATAGCTGTGGTTGTACATGGTCACTGTTCCTCTCCTAAAGCTATCAACAGTGGTGTTCCTCAGGGTTCTGTCCTGTCACCCACTCTTTTCCTTTTATTTATTAATTAATTAATGAGCTTTTAATTCGCACTTCGTGTCCTATTTACTCCTGTGCCGATGATTCCACTCTTCCCTTCTCCACTCGCTTCCCAAAGCGTCCCTCTCAACAATCACTCCATTATTCGCGTATGACAGCTATGGTACATCTGACCTCTGAATTTTCTGCCATCTTTGTTTGGGATAGAGAAAGCCTTGTGGCTTTCAATGCCTCAAAAACTCAGTTCCGCCATCTGTCTACTCGTCACAACCTTCCATATGACTTTCCCCTTACCTTCAACAACACACAATTCAATCCTTCCTTTTATCGTGATTTTTCCTGGAAAGATCACATATACTCTCTTTCCAAAACAACTTCGAAGAGGTTAGGTGTGCTGTGCCGTCTCCGCAGTTTCTTCAACCCCGCTCAGTTGCTGTCTCTGTACAGGGGTGTTGTCCGCACCTGTATGGAGTATGCTTCTCATGTATCGAGTGGCTCAACCCACACAGCCATACTTGACCGGGTGGAATCAAAGGCTTTTCGTTCTCATCATTTCCCCGCTTCTTATTCACTGCCTTCAATCCCTCTCTCTCTTCGCCGCAATGTTGCCTCACTCTCTCTTTACTATCGTTATTATAACCGACACTGCTCTTCTAAACTCTCTAACTGCATACCTCCTCCTTTAAGGAGAGCAAGTAGCACCAGACTTTCGACACTTTCTTATTATTTTCCTGTCCAACTCTCTAACCCAAGGATTAATCGGTATCTTCAATCTTTCATCTACCCAACTGGTGAACTCGGGAACAACTTTCCTCAATCCATCTTTCCCCCTATCCAATCTTTTAAACGCAGTGTCTAAGCATCTCGAAAACCCTGGACCTTGATTTTGGCTGTCTTTTTCTTCTATGGGTAGGGGGGGCGCTTTTATGGGAATTTGCTCTTGGCCCTCCTTCCTGCAAAAAAAAAAGCTGCATGAAAAATTGTGGATTTTATGGGCAATTTTGATAAATTGGTGTAAAGCGTTTTATGGACCAGTAAAATTTGGACTTGAGCTCCTCTGGGGATCTAGCCCAGGGGGTCACGTGCCCCTATGCCCAGGGGCGTCGATTGCTCTAAAATAGTGGGGGGGACACTTCGCCTTCAAACAGCGAATCAAACAATACTCTGAGTAGCTGTTGCGTGTAATAATTATACCAATGTCGTAATTTACCATTTACCCGTTTTTTGTATTTTTCTCAGCATGTTGAAAAAACTCAATTGTATTTAATTATTTTATGTCTTTCTTTATTTAAACATTTTTTTTGCAGAAATAAGAAACGCAATACAAACTCTTTATAATATTTAACCTTTCATGTAACATAATATCACACATGTTTAACTGAAATAAATCTTTTATTACCTGTGGACAACAGCGGTCAATGTATATAAACTGATAGGTATGTACAGTGCTTACAAGAAGTCTCACGCTTCTGTCTCGTCCCAAACTAGTCTGTTAGGTATAAAATGGGCGGTCCTTATGGCAGCCTAGGTGTGTTCGGATTGGTGCACATAACTGCTCTAACACAATCAATGACGTCCATTATTACGTCACTTCTGCTACATTTTAGTGTTTAAAATACAAATGATTAAGAAGCAGAATGGAGCAAGTTTCGGGATGTTGGGATGGTTATGGAGCAATCCTAGTCATCATAATATTAGCTGGGCATTACACTATACCGTCTCAATATATACTGTAGACTATAGAGAACGACTAATTCAGCAAATATCCAAAATCATGGCATGATACCTAAGTTATTTTGACGCAGGTCTAAATTATTTGCTCAAATGCAATTATTGATATTAAGTAATTGTTGGGAATTGTTGTCAATATTGTTTTGTGATATATATCCTACGTGAAGAATCTAATGACCAAATTCCTCAGTGAACCTCTCACGCGCTCGCATTTCGAGGAAGTCACGGTCGTCTCACTAATAAATAGTTTATCCATTGTTTTAAGTGGTAACCTATTAAACGAACTATGTTAAACCTATTCCATCTTATGAAAGTCATTAGTCTAAAGCAAGACTGGTGGGCCGTGAATCAGAGAAATTTGCATTTGATTTGTTCATCGTAATTATTACGTAATATAGTATACTGTATATAGTAGTATATAAGAATTTATTGGTAGCATATCATATGACAATTCCCATAAACATGTGATGACCTCGATGTTGCCAGTTTTTATTTTTTTCCTGAAACTATTACCTTCTCATAGTTTGTTTCAACAATGCATATATTATCATCTCCACGAGCGTAGACATTGCAAGAAAAGATTCTAACTAAGGATAAGTAAAGTTCTTTCATGGTCACAATATATACTTTTATAGATGTCAAACATAAAAATATAATAGAATTCTATATTAACATAAATATATATTCAATACACATTTACGTCATGGCTTTAACATCAGTATTTCGTATAGCTTCATCCAGCATCAATAATTTCTTGCAATCGTTGCGGCATAGAAGAGGTCAGATTGTAGGGAATGTTTGGTGTTCGGCGTAAGCTCTCCCCAACTATTCCTCGTGTGAGCTAAAAGTGCTTCAAATGTCTTTCATTGCGTTGCTCCCATTCGTTAATCATTATTGCCCAAAGGTTTTCAATCGGATTGAAATCAGGAAACGTGGTGGCAGAATTAGATTAATAATCTCTGGGTGATCTTCGTACCACGCTTTCACAACGTTACTCCTATGAATGGGACTGTTATCTTCCATTAAGTAAAATGGTTCCGGTGCTGGAACCAGATACGCACGAACACTGGGTAGCAGCACCTCTTCCAGTATCTGGCAATATTGCTGTCCAGTAAAGCGTCCATCTACTTGAGTCAATTCTCCGACACCATAGCCAGACATCCAGCCACACACACCGAGATTGATGTGACCACTACGTTTGCTCGGAAAAACATTTCCTTCTTCATAGCGTTTCCCGCGCTGCCTCCAACAATGCAGGGAACCATGACTATCTGTTGAAAATGTTTTTTCGTCACAGTACACAACTTTTCTCCAGAATTCTTCCTCCTGCGGCAAGTATTGCAAGGCAAATCTCATCCGCGCCTCTTTATGCTCAATCGTCAATGCAGGTTTTATAGCTGGAAGGCGAGAAAAATACCTTGCCTCGTGAAGTCTGTTGTTCACTGTATTTGCGCTACAACGAAGGTTCAGGTGTCTGTAAATATGCGTCGCTGGAACAAACGGATGCTCTCTGGCATGATTAACAATCGCAGCATCTTCCTCTTGAGATGTTGAACGCGGAGGACCAGACCTCGGCAAAATAGCGATTAAGTTTTCTGCTTCATACCGATGAATCCACCGTACCACAGTGCTTCGATGAACGTCTAGTCGTCTTGATATTTCTCTTATTGGCACACCATATTCATGCAATGTCACCATTGCTCCCCGCATTGCCTGGGTCGTCTCGTGGTGCACAGACGGCCTTTCCATCTTTGTGTAAATGGCTTATGTGAAGCGTGCTGGGACGATAAAGGAAATGAGGATACCATGCACCCCTTCTGAAATTGATTTCGGTTGTGAAGGGTACCAACCCTTCGAATGGTAATAATAATCAGCCAATTTCCTATTTTGTTGAACATATGCATAAAAAATTCGTCTTAAAAGCCAAGGATCCAAAGATTGTCAGCAATAGTTTATATCCCAACTGAATATAGTCAGCCATCAACAGTATAATCATATTTTATTTCCATAACTACTCATGACTACTCTGTCATAGTAAATAACCTTATTATGACTTAGGTAGTAGTGGTAATTCTGAGTGGCGGCCTCTAGCCACATACGTTAAACCTATCAGTGCGTCTAAGACCAGACTCTTCTGTTTCTGTCAACTCATTGTTAGTTTAGGGTATTTTGCTCTTTGTCTTTCTAGGTCTAGGGCATTAAAATAAATATTTGAGTTTGTGTTTAGCATTTCCTCCTCCCTTCGTAATTTCCCACCCAACCTCGTTTCCTTCGACATAGCAACGCTTACCTCCATCCTCATTCCACTTCCTTCATTAAACCTATTATCGCTTTTACTGTCCCTTCCTTCCATCCTTCAATGCCAGCGTTCTTAAACCTAGCACATAAATTATATAATATGGAATCTAACACCTTAGATCTCTACGCATTCATGTTACTTGAAGACGCCTGTGTCTTAGGGGAATCTAAGTGTTGAGAGTGGGCTTGAGGGGTAGTCTATAGATTATTACAGATGACCTTGAACGCTCCAACTATTTAAAAATGATTATTTATTACGCACATCATATGGCAAAATACACACATGAATTTAAGTATCTCTTACACTATAGGAATGGAATTGAATCCTACCAGAGTTAAAAAGTCGCAAAATATGATAGATTAGTTTGTATTAAGAGGTCACTAAGAGAAAAGGATTTGGAGTAGAGCGGAAGGCAGAGAGTATATTTTCTCGAGTTTCGGTTATTATTAACGTTATATGGATATAATGCCATGCGGTGTGATCAGAGAGAGAGAGAGAGAGAGAGAGAGAGAGAGAGAGAGAGACACACACACACACACACAGAGAGAGAGAGAGAGAGAGAGAGAGAGAGAGCTTTTAAATCACACCTTTTAAATGGTTTGTGGGTAAGGGCTTCACGTATGTTACTTTAGTCCAGGGTAGTTTATGTGGAGGTGTTAACGTAACTTGCACTTGGGACTGTTAATTGTAAGACAACTACCATAGCTGGGACTGAGACACGTTATCCCCTGCATACTCTATATATTTATATCTATATACAGTATGTCTCTATCAGTGGTGGGCGCGGTACCAAAATTTGGGGGTGCGTTACGCGGTACTGCGGTACCTTAGCATGCCCAGTGCGTTACGCGGTACTGCGGTACTTTTTCAGGTCCCCCTGGTGCGTTCCGCGGTACTGCGGTACTGCGGTACTGCACACAAGAACAACACAAGTAATAGCACATATTTTCAGAAATTGCATATCGGCGATTTCGCACCTGAACTTTCTGCCATAATGGCTAAAAATCGATCTTTGTCACAGAAATGTAACACACGTGCAACCGGCTCAAAAGCAAGCACTGCACTGAGGCGTTGTGATAGGATGGCAACGTAACATGTTCTGAACGAAAACTTAACGTGTCTAGAGTTAGGCTGATGCAACACACGCAGCATTCGTCTTACTGTACTCCTGTAATAAGGTTTACTTAAAAAAAAGTGTTAATTTTTTGAAAAGTCGTGTTTGTCGGTACCGCGGAAAGTACCGCGGGAAATTTGAATGCGGTAGCGGTACTGCTGTACTTTCAGCGATCCTTTGCGGTACTGCGTTATGCGGTACCGGTTTGGTAGTGCGGTAGTACCGCAGTACCGCAAAAAATACCGCAAGTGCCCAGCTTTGGTCTCTATATATAAATAGATAGAGTGATCAACACAGTGATAATGTGGACGTCATTGATGGGTAGGGTGGCCCACTTTTCAATTTTTTTTTAAAAGTATAGGTTATCGTAGTTTTTCCCATTATTTGGCACTATACTAGCACATTGGTACCATTTTTACAAAAATTGATCAATATTTAGGGGTCTCGCATCGACCTTGAAATTAAGAGGGTTTTTTTAAAATGCGTACTTTTTAACTTTTTACTGAATCAAGATAAATCATTAAGTAGGGATGTTTTCTGAATCCTCTTGATGAGAGAAGTCGTTTGGTGTACCTTCTAATGTCATACGACTAACGGTTTAAAAGTTGTACCTGTATACAGGTAATACCCATGTGCTAGTATAGTGCCAAATAATGGGAAAAACCACGATCACCAATACTTTTAAAAAAAAATTGAAAAGTGGGCCACCCTACTATACATGCTTATTTCATTCTAGCATTCTAGCCCATATTCAATATCCTGATATAAAAAATACTTCGAACGAAAATTTGTTGAAAAACAAGTTCAAATCTCGATTAATAATGGAATACTGATACAAATCTAGGATTAAGTGTCTATTTCTCGTTTATTACTCGTTCATTTCTTGTGTCTAATATTGAAATTTTTGTACTGTATTGGTATCATATCTTCAATAATGACTTTGTATTGGTATCATATCTTCAATAATGACTTTGTATTGGTATCATATCTTCAATAATAACTTAATCAAATTATATAAAGTAAATAGTCCAATTGGCAGTGTTTTCTCGGTGGCGTGAAGGAGTCCTTCACAGCCGTCGCCACTTCACGGCGATGTGACACTCTTCCCCGGCGAGCCGTTTCTTTCGAGATGCTGAACTGATTGAGGTCTGCTGGTGGATCCGCCGAACGTGTGATAGCAGCCACAATGCTTTCTACCTATGTAGAGAATGGAAAGTGGAAAGGAAACTGTCAAGAATACATGTGGGTTACGGGACACTAAAACTGACGCTATCGATGAATACTATACACAATACGCACCTGATTATTGGACATGCGGAAACGATCAGCCACTTCCATGACAGCAGGTGCATTAAGGATGCGGCGAGGAAGATTGACAGACACACTTGGCTCTTTCGGCAGGGGGAACGCTAGTTCTGTCTCCGACTCTCCTGACATGCCAGTATCATCATTCTCCATGGCCTCATCTCCGGTTTCGTATGCACACTTTGAGGTTTGCGGCTCCTGGCGAGGACGTTTTCTTCCTTCCTGTAGCTTTCTTTTTACAGCGAAAACTTTATCGTTCCCGCTCATCGTTGCCACCCGAGGACCACGTTGATCGAGGTAGACGTCAATGTCTTCTTTCTTGTCCTTGTCGGACAGCAGTCGATTCTTCTTTATATCTTCGACAGCGTCAGATGCTCCGATATCCCCCAGCTTGTCCACACTGTCCGAAAACTTCTGCCGTTTTCCTCCGGCGTCAGTTTCTCGTTTTCTGCTCTTTTGGAGTAAGTGCCACTCTTTCCACAATGCCTCTAGCTTCCGTTCGCAGTTGAGCTTTGTGATTGTTTTAATGCGGGCTATGTTCCAAAACTTTAAGACGTTGTTTACGGTTTCTTTGAATGCGTCTTTCCTGTTAGCAGTGTACTGGATAACACTGAAGAAGTATTGCAAAACCTGCCGTGTTGTTGGCAATTTGCTACCACTGATGGAGGACGACGGTTGGCCAACTAAAAAAATTTCCGAGGCCGATCTTAGAGAAGGTAGCGATGTTATTTTCGCCTTTCCTTTTGATGACTCTCTATTTGTAGCTTCAAGAGTTCTTCCAGTTATGGTTGCCATCGATTTGTCCATGACAAAGGATGAGGAACTCAGACAGAATTTCAAAATGTTATGATCTGCAAAAAAAGAAATAGGTTAGGTACCTGGCACAGGCATAGTGCATTTTCTAATTACCTATATACATTCCGCCCGGGTATGGTGACTCATTTTTTTGAAAAGTATAGGTGATCGTGGTTTTTCCCATTATTTGGCACTATACTAGCACATTGGTATTACCTGTATACAGGCACAACCTTTAAACCGTTAGTCGTATGACATTAGCAGGCACACCAAACGACTTCTCTCATTAAGAGGATTCAGAAAACATCCCTCCTTAATGATTTATCTTGATTCAGTAAAAAGTTAAAAAGTACGCATTTTTTAAAAAAGACTAGTAATTTCAAGGTCGATGCGAGACCCCTAAATATTGATCAATTTTTGTAAAAATGGTACCAATGTGCTAGTATAGTGCCAAATAATGGGAAAAACCACGATCACCTATACTTTTCAAAAAAAATTGAAAAGTGGGCCACCCTATTGATGGGGTTAGAGCAATTCTGTGCACCAATCCGAACACACCTCCGCTGCCATAAGGACCGCCCATTTTATACCTAACAGACTAGCTTGGGACGAGACAGAGGCGCGAGACTTCTTGTAAGCACCGTACATAAACTGATAGCATTTATAACAATTCATCCACGAAAGTGGGGGGTGACAACTGGTAGTTTGTTCCCCCCCCCTTTGTAAAAAGTGGGGAGGATATGTTCCCTGCGTCACCCCCTCAATCGACGCCCATGCCTATGCCCCCCTGAATCCGCCCATGATGTGGGTCTTGTATTCTAATTTCTGGGTAAAAGTTTATTTCGGGTAACGGAAAAGATTTGTAGCTGATCCGCTAAACAATTGAACTGATTTGTGTAAGTCGGTTGTTGAGGGTTCACATTTCATCTCTGATTTAACAATCTTTCTTCATTTAATGAATTGGTTTGCCATTCGTTCCAATTTATTTGTTACTTTCCTCATTACTGTACTTTCAATAGTGTTGGTTTACAACTGAAGTCATTGTGACCATGATTAATTACAACTGTGGTTCCAAATTAGATTAATTTTGTTATCATTCTTTGAAAGAAATGAAGCATTTTAAAAGAATTTAAAATTTTATGAAGAGTTAATTTTGAATAAGGAATTGATATGATTGTTCTATTCCTGCAAAAAATCTCGTACATAAAGTGAAACCGGAATTTTGCGGATTCTTTCTAAGGTTTCTGATCTTAGTAGGCTTTTATTCCGTGATGTATTAGTGTTTATTTATCATATAATTTAAAACAAAAGGCACCTAATAATAACGAAATAACGGCTACATTTGATGTTTACGAATAACCAACGATCATGTTTCCAATTTGATTTAACCTTTACGGCTCACTGATACCTAACCACTTTATAATACTAATAGCACAGCTTATACTATGGCTTTTCTTGTTTCAATAACTAGGAAATATGTAATAACAGAACATTTCTTACAACAAGGGTTAGAAGCGCCACCACCACCACACATGGCGCATGAAGCGTCGCAGGTGTAGAAGATACCCATGTGTGGGGCAGCTAGCTGGTCCATCAGAACGCCTGTGCGAGTGGATGTGTGCGCTTTACTTTCTGCTTTTTCTTCTTTTCACTACATTCTGCATTTTATATTCCAGTTGTTTCTCCCTTCTCACCCTAATGCGTTGGGAAGTGATATTTTTTATAATGTATCATATATACGAGTACGTATATTTCTCACAGACACCGAGAATAGAACTTCGCCCGATCGGTATTATAAATTAATTAAAACTAATTATGTGATTTTATATAAATGAAAAAGTTGTAAATGCAAAAAACCCACTCTAATAGACAGAGTTTATTTCCACAACAGTTTCGATGTTGTTTTTGAAACTGTTATGGAAATAAACTCTGTCTATTAGAGTGGGTTTTTATTATCGAAAAAGTTGTGGAATAAAAATATTAAAAAACAATAAAAATAAAATAACTTTTGCACAATTTTTTCTTTAATATGAACTTCTTCACTGTTCAAACCTTTAATTTTCCAACAACAGTAGTAGGCCTAATCAAAGAATTCTTTCCAGAGTTTTGGTCATGGACAAAGGGATCATCAAGGAGTTCGATACACCTGCCAATTTATTAAAAAATCCTCAATCTGCCTTTTATGGAATGGCAAAAGATGCTGGTCTGGTTGGAGAAGAGTATCTTGGAAACCTTTTTAATTTCAATTTGTAAATATAATTATGGAGAAGAGATCGGCATAATTTACACAAGGGAAAGATGACTAAAATAGCGATTGACCTATCACATATTTTGTATTAAAGTTCCAAAAATTCTCTGATATTTCATCTTAATTTAATTTAATACTCAACTTCTGAAACGCTCAGAGAACGAAACTGTTTACTCCACAGCAGCTATTTCTGAGGTTTAATAAAATCGTCTGGCATTAGCCACAAAAATGTAATGTGTACACCCAATGCAGTAAAGAAGTGGGATTGAAAAATAATAGAAGGTAACAGAACCCTAAATTAAATTAACATAATATTTACACAACATTCCTTTGACAGTATTTCCACATTGTATTATCTTAAAATGTCACTTTAAATCTAAAGTTATTCATTACTGTCTCTTAATGTATTTTAGTTTATATAGTTACAAAGTATATAAATTTATTTGTGTTTGATGATGTCAAATGCAACTGCGGAGCGTTCTTTTTCTCATTTGAGCATGATTAAAAATGTTAAACGTCAAATGCTAACCTAAAAGAAATTGCAAAGTCTGTCATTGTTATGCATAGAAAAGAATATTTTGCAGAATTTAAATACTGAGCTTGTGATTGGAAAATTTAGTGATATGAAGCAGCTCAAAAAACTTTTGTATACTGGTGGTGGATGATTTTGTGACCAACTTTGGTAGATTAGTAGTGGACTTGTAGTTGTGTAATTCGTTTTGGTGTAATTGTAGCAGCTTGATATTTGTGTAAAACTTGCATTATTTGATTTAGAAGTAAATGGTTTTATTAATTTATATGACTCGAAGATTTGTCTTGTTGAGGGACCCCAAGAATATTTTGGCCCCAGGGCTCAAAAATACTTAATACGGCACTGCTCTTGTATTTAAGATTGAATGTGCCAATGTTGAGCGCATCACGGCGGCGGTGGCCTCCGTCACACCTGCGATGTTAGACAATGTGTGGAAGTGGAGTACCGTTGTGACATAATTCGTGCTACGAATGGTGCGCATGTCGAATGTCGACGACGTCTGCCCCCCCCCCCCTCAATTTCTTGCAAGTGCCCTCTTTGAATGATGTGTATGCCTCTGAAAACAAATTTTGTTTTTGTAAATAGATCATGTTTTTTTAAAATTTTAATCACATTCTATTTTGAGTCTTTATCCGTATACATTGTACCCACAAATTTGTAGTTGTATCGGTTTTTATAGGTGCCCTTAGTACTGGTGCAGCCATATCACTATTTTTATCTTAATCTTATTCTGATAGTTCTTTTAATTGGCAAGACATCTGTAATTGTTTGAAGTTTTCTGTGATAACTGTTGTAACCAAATTAGATTTTTATTTTGTATCATATTTGAATGAGACTGATCTAATAAAACAATATAATTGATTTTACACTCGTTCATTGGTGGTCTGTTTTAGGAACATTTTTTTCAGTACTGTGCCCTTTTTATTTTAGGGGGTGCTCTTTTTACTTTGGACCCCCCCCCTTACTGAAATGCCTAGTTTCGTCCTTGCTAATGTACATATACCAGATGAAACTTGAGCATATGGGCTATGAGTTGTACGCATATTAACCTGTTCACATTATTCAATAAAAATATATGGTTCCTCAAAGTTGTTACCGTTCAATGTGAACACCCTGTATATTTTGATTGGCGTAGACTGAAAACAGTATCGACATTATCTTCGCTCTTACGAAGACCAACGTAAAGGTTTTACTACTAAATCCAGCATTCTTCTATACACCTCCATACTCCTCTCCTCTCTCGCATTCAGCGTTTGTCAGTTGTCAAGACTGGTTCTTCATTTCTAGCAACGCAGATAAGTTTAAACCATTAACATCCTTTTAACGGGTTTCTTCCATACGCAAATTTGCCAAAATTTTGTGTACTAAAATCCCATCAAGAGAATTCACCTGCGAATAAAAGATAAATCAGTAACTCCATCGTATGTGGATGTACGTATGCGAGAGAAAAAAGTCTGATTGGGAACTAGGACCTATTGGAATCCGAACTGCGTTGCATGGTTGCGGAGCCAGCGTTTGAGTTCCACTGGCTCCAAGTTCCCTATTTTATCGCTTTTTCACTTTCAATCTTCTGTGCGTGCAATTATTACACATCAGCTTATTTATATCTATTAAGAATACAGCTAAGATTGCATTATAAATAAAACGAATCAAAATATCGAAATCCATTGTTGATGTAAACATGAATTAGCCGCCAGTCACGCTCCAACGCTCACTTCAATGGGTGTGTGAGTCTACAAACTGCCATACATTTCTCTTTTTAAGCCAACTTCCACGAAAAGTTGGGGTAGCGGCCGAAACCCCTTTCCAGAATATTATGGCACCAGAAACCATTATACAAGGCACTAAATGCTACGAAATTGGCTTATTTGACTAGAAGTGACTCGAGTATACTCGAGTTGGGTTTCCTGTTACTGAAACCCAGCACACTGATTCAATGATGGCATTGAAGTGGAGCAGTTAAACGGTTAAAGAAAATGAAAACAATGTCAGCGGAAAAGGAAGGGCCCGAAACAGGGCGGAGGGGGTAATAATGTGTAAAGCTGTATTATGAAACTTTCATAATATATCGTATGTACCGATATTAATCATTTCAATTCGTTAACAAAAAATTATATATCCAGTTTAGAGAATCTAGAACAGGAATCTGGTGTAGGCAATTGCATGGTCTCATCGATGGATGAGTTTAATGCCTACATATGTATTACAAAAAGATATTTATAAAAATCTTTCAGTGCTAAATCTAAATATTCAAAGCTCACCTCGGAACCATAGCTTCTTATTGGCCCTTTTGAAGACTTCTACGATCAAATTTAGCGTTATAATTCTCGCGGAAACCTGGTTAAATAGTAGTAGTAAAAACTTGTATAATATAGATAATTACGTTATACTGTAAGAGATGGTCAGGTGTATGTGCATAAAACTTACACTCCAACGAAGTATTTTCTGTGTACAATAGTGATACTGAAAACCTGATTGTTAATATAAAAGGCAAAAGTAATACAAAATAATACAAATACAAAAGAAATACAAAAGTAATACAAAAAATAACATTCATAACATTCCTGTATCTATACTGAAACTTGTTAAAGATAAGATATCTGTAACTTTGGCTAAGATTATCAATCAAAGTATTTTCGAAGGAATATTCCCATCAATGCTAAAAACTGGTTGTATAACACCCCTTTTTAAAGAGGGTGATCCTACACTAGCAACAAATTACAGGCCGGTGTGTTCATTATCTGTGTTCAGCAAAGTTTTTGAAAAAATTGTAAAAAGTAGAATGTAGCGATATTTAGAATCCTACAATTTATTATCTCCAAATCAATATGGCTTCCGTAATAATAAAACAATGGAAATGGATATTTTAAATCGTATGGAATATGTAAATATAGCTAAGGAGAACAAAGACATAATGATATTAATATTTATGGATTTGAGTAAGGCGTTTGATGTAATAGACCATAATATTCTACTTAATAAATTATATTGCTACGGCTTTAGAGGAGCAATCAGTGATTGGTTTAAAAGTTATTTATCCAATAGATATCATTTTGTATCAGTAAATAAGGTTTGCTCAACTAAAGCGCTTGTCAAGCATGGTGTGCCACAGGGATCAGTTCTGGGTCCACTGTTATTTTTATTATATATAAATGACCTTCCACGTTCATCTGATATACTAAACTTCATAATGTTTGCAGATGATACAACTCTCTTTTTCTTGCAAAGATGTTAATACAGCTAAGAATATATTTCATTCAGAATTCATCAGTGTAATGAAATGGTTGACTACCAATAAACTCTTCCTAAATACCAGTAAAACAAATTTCATGATTTTTACTAATAAAAGAAATGTATATCTTGATGAACTTAATGTTAATGAAATCACCATAAAGGAGTGTACTGTAACAAAATTTCTTGGTATAATGCTAGATAAGAATTTGCAATGGAGTGATCATGTAAATTATATCGCGAAAAAGATTTCAAGGAGCGTTGCTATAATGCTTAAACTTTGAAATGTAGTCCCTAAACAAGTTTTATTGACTCTTTATCATACTCTTGTTCTTCTTCATATAACATACTGCACCCTTGTTTGGGGAAACTCCGCTAACAACGCATTAAATGGTATCTTTGTCATCCAAAAGGAGCAATAAGGTTATTATCTGATGCCGATTTCCTTGATCACTCTAGTGCATTATTTAAAGAGCTAAACCTACTAAAGCTCAACGATATAACCATACTGGCACAGTTTATTTTTATTTACGAGTGTAAGAACAAAAGAAATCCACTCGTATCAGACCAGAAATAGATCAAAGTTTGTTATACAGGGTGTACATAAAGTCAGGATCTATTTTTGTGAAGCACTTGGAAATTATATGGAATTCAATCATAAAATGATAAAGTGGTGACATTTATTAAATAATTAAGAGTAGGATTCGACGTGACGCCCATCAGTATCCCTGCACAGCTCAAATCGTTCCGCAGCATTTCTAAACACATTCTGGAGCATTTGTGGGGTTGTTATGTTATCTGCAGCAGTTCGTATACGTGTACGTAAGTTTTCAAGACTCGTAATCTTCGTCTGATAGACGTGCGATTTGATAAAGCCTCATGCAAAGAAATCTAAAGGGGTTAAATCTGGTGATCTCGCTGGCCAAGGTCTGTTGCTTCCGCGTCCGATCCAGCGATTTGGAAAACGTCCATTTAGATAATCCTGAACAATTTTGGCATAGTGACAAGGAGCACCATCATGTTGATAGACGACGGGGATAGGATTGTTAGTACCGTCGTCTATCAACATGATGGTGCTCCTTGTCACTATGCCAAAATTGTTCAGGATTATCTAAATGGACGTTTTCCAAATTGCTGGATCGGACGCGGAAGCAATAGACCTTGGCCAGCGAGATCACCAGATTTAACCCCTTTAGATTTCTTTGCATTGGGGCTTTATCAAATCGCACGTCTATCAGACGAAGATTACGAGTCTTGAAAACTTACGTACACGTATACGAACTGCTGCAGATAACATAACAACCCCGCAAATGCTCCAGAATGTGTTTAGAAATGCTGCGGAACGATTTGAGCTGTGCAGGGATACTGATGGGCGTCACGTCGAATCCTACTCTTAATTATTTAATAAATGTTACCACTTTATCATTTTATGATTGAATTCCATATAATTTCCAAGTGCTTCACAAAAATAGATCCTGACTTTATGTACACCCTGTACCTCAATTTAGATTGTCTTCATCTCAAAAACTACCCATTTTCATTGGATTTGAAACTATGGAATGACTTGCATGCCGATATAAAAAATATTGTGAATGTAAATTTGTTTAAAACCAAGTTGAAATCCCGATTAATAATGGCATACTAACAAAAATCTAGGATTAATGTCCACTAATATTTTTTAATATTGTCCATTAATATCGTTTAATATTGTCCATTAATATTGTTTAATATTGTATTACATGTTTTAACTATTAATAATACTTATTTACTTATTTATTTATTTTATTATTATTAATTAATAACAACTAGCTGCTTATTTTTAATAAGAGCCCAGTAAAGCCTAAAGCTTAAGGGCCAAATTAAATAAAATAAATAGTCGAGCTTCACAATTATTCATGTCATTGTAAATTGAAAAAATTTATTTATTTTATTATTATTAATAAAGGTTATTCTATTCTATTCTATGTGTTGGGTAGCTCAACCCACACAGCCGTATTGAATTGAATTGAATTGAAGTAAAGTGAATTGAGTAACTTTTATTAAAAATAAAATAAATACATTAGTTTTATAATTTACAATGAAATAAATAATTGTGAAGCTGGACTATTTATTTTATTTTATTTGGTCCTTAAGCTTTAGGCTTTACTGGGCTCTTAATAAGAATAAAACATACTTATTATTAATTAATAATAAAATAAAATAAATAAATAAATAATCGGGATTTCAAGTTGGTTTTAAACGAATTTACATTTACAATATTTTTTATATCAGCATTTAAATCATTCCATAGTTTCAATCCAATGAAAATGGGTAGTTTCTGAGATGAAGACGATCTAAATTGAGGTATAACATGCTTTGATCTATTTCTGGTCTGATACGAGTGGATTTCTTGATGAGGTACGAAATATCTATCTACCCATTGTAAGTAAATGATTTTGTTCTTACACTTTTAAATAAAAATAAAATGTGCCAGGTTGATTACATCATTGAGCTTTAGCAATTTTAGCTCTTTAAATATTGCATTAAAGTGATGAAGAAAATCAGCATCAGATAATAACTGTATTGCTCTTTTTTGGATGACAAAGATACCGTTTAATGCGTTGTTAGCGGAGTTTTCCCAAACAATGGTGCACTGTAGGGCATATCATACTCTGGGTTCAGGGTTGAAATTTTGGAAAAACAAAGTGGCTAATATGTATTCCTATGTAAAAATGAATTCTAAGATGGGTTTATTATTTGCAACTTTTGCGAAAAATCTCATTTTCATGGTCAAAATCGCGATTTTCTGATTTGAAGGCTGCCTAACGCAGCCTCCTCAGGGCACCCAAACCAAAGCGCGCAGCTGTTCTACATATGATTTAGTCTAAAAGCTGCTTTTCTGACCTCATCCTTGCTTTCTTGCGTGTTTCAACACCTGTGGGTACTGAAATTTTTTTTTAGATATTTTAAGTTTTTCTTCAAAGAATAGGCGCGGCTCACCAGCTCTACTCTGATCGAGTTGCGGGAGAATTGCCACATCCACGTGTAGGTTTACACGCCTGTTCTTCCTGGATCCCTGAAAAGCGTAGCCTCATAAGATCTTATATTATGATCTTATGAGGACTTTCAGCTCTTATGAGCATTAACGATGGCTTCAGCCTCTTCATCAGCCACTCGAACCTAAAAAGCTCTTAAGTATGTCCTGCTTCGATCTGAAAACTGGGAGCATTTCTCGATTATCTATCCTGGCTCTCACCCATCCATCTCTCCTCTCGTGACCGTACACAGCTTGGGAAGCAGTTGAGACTTCCTGTACGGCTCTCTCGCAGGACTATGAACAGAGAAAGCGTCCACTTTGAGTGGTTTTCCTGAGATCCTCGAGCTCAGTCAGTCATCTTGCAGGTGAAAATAGGCTCGTAAATATTCTCTGATTCCCAGTTGATGAGATCCTCAGGTGAAGTGGCTTGCAGATTGACTTTAAGATTTTTATGGGGCCTCACTGTCGTATCACCAAAGTCTCTTCCTTCTCTGATCTCCTCTATCTGGCTGACAGCAAAAGTTCTCTGATGCTCATCCTCACTGCACAGAAATGAAGCCAGGATGTTCTCAGGATGTGCGTGGTAAGCTCCTCTTATCACTGCAGCAGAGATGATGTTCCTGACCTCGGTAGTCTGGTTCCTCAGCAGCCTCAGGCTTGAAAAAACGTGTGTAGGACCAAATTTGAGGTGGTGCTTCACTTTGATGTCGTAGTACATTTTGAAGTAGAAGTTAAGGCAGAACTTCACGAGGACCTCGAACCTCCTCAACACCTCCCCCTTCAGTTCGTGCTCCCTCATCCACAACAGCAAGATGGCCTGTGCAGTAGTGAGCCACCTGGATTGGTTCAGAGGTCCGCACTTGAGACCAGCCAACTGTGGACTGAGACTTCCAGACTTGATGGCTTTGATCAGAAGATAGCAGTTGTGCTGGTCTGTGGAGAGAGATTTGACTATCTCTACTGGCAGCTCTATGATATCTTCAGTTCCTTCCACTGGTTTGAAGTTGAAGTTGACCTCAAGTTCATTCACTTTCTCAAGAAGTTTTCCAATAAGCCCACTGAAGCCTGACCGGGGAGTTACAGGGCCGTCCAGCTTGATGATTAAGTGCCTCAGGGGGAGCTCGTTCACATGGAGCTGGCAGATCATCCAGTGGCACTTGCGACCCAGCCTTTTCTCCAAAAGTGCTATGGCGACTCCAGACCACCCCGTGTTGGTGTTGGTAGAGTCTCCTCCAATCATTACAAGGCTCTCGTCAGCTCCGTGATCCAGAAGCCACTCATGCAGGCCCTGAGCGATCTTATGGGCAGGCTTTTCTCCTTCCTCAGGTTCCTCGGGAGTGAAATGGAAGAGGTACTTTCCTTGAGGCTCCCACGTGATAGTGAATGCTCCTCGATCACTTTTCCAGGATGAAATCTCCTTGTCATTCATCATATTTCAACACCTTTGTGTTCCTATCCTGCTTGCCATCAAAGAATATCCCAAAGATCTTCTCCTCCTCTGACCTCTGCGTGAGAGCTTCAGGTGATGAGGCCATTACTTCCTCCTTGGCCCTCCAGACTTTCATGCCATCTATGGCCAAGTAAGCCTTGTCTTTGGAAAGATGACCGGCCTTGATGAGGTTGTTCAGGAAGCCAGTGGCAACTGCAGCTGCCGGAACGGTGTCCGGAATTTTCATCGTGGGAAATATCATCGTCGGAAAGATCATCGTCGGATAGATCATCGTGTGGAAACATCATCGTGTGGAAATATCATCGTGCGGAAATATCATCGTGCGGAAATATCATCGTGTGGAAATATCATCGTGTGGAAGGATCATCGTCAGTGATAAGTTAATTAAAAATGATACTTTTATTAAGAATAACTTCTATATGTATAAGTAAATTTAGTAAGTAAATTTAATATTTAGTAAATAGAAAATCGAACAGGAAATTGGTTTATTTAATTCACGATTGGTTAGGTTAGGTCGTGATATTTTCGTTAGTTAGCCTTATAAGGCTAACTAAAGAAGGCTGGGGGGCCCTGATCTTCAGGTGATCCAATAGTTCTTTAACGACAACTTTTTTATTGATTCATTTCTTAAAGAAGAAATTGCCTAAAATTAACAAAAAATAAGTAACTTTTGCCTAGTGATTCTAATAATTTGGCCAGGGTCTATATATAAGTTATTAAATGATTAATGATCTTATTCTCAATCCCTCGTAACCCATAAATAAAAAAGGACAATCCCAAAATATGTAATTCATAACATCGATCATAAAATTCAAAAAGACTTATTCAACAACTTTTCATCAATTTTATTTTTGTTTTTATTATTATTGGCTCGTAATGGTAATTCCGGTGTCCGGAATTTTCATCGTGGGAAATATCATCGTCGGAAAGATCATCGTCGGATGTACTAACAAACGCCACAAGAAAACAGAGGCTAACTACAACTTCATATACACACATTCTATACCGAAGTGGCCGGTTTCCTTAACTTAACTTTAACTTATATAACTTATCACTGATGATGATCCTTCCACACGATGATCTTTCCACACGATGATATTTCCGCACGATGATATTTCCGCACGATGATATTTCCACACGATGATCTTTCCACACGATGATCTTTCCGACGATGATCTTTCCGACGATGATATTTCCCACGATGAAAATTCCGGGAATCGCCGGAACATTTGCCACCCTGTACCTCAAAGCTGCTGAAGCTGTCCCTTGGATCTTCATGGAGTTTCGGCAGGTACTTCAGCTGGAACGTCCATAGGAGCTTCAGTAGCCTCAGCATTGCCAGAGGCTTCTTTTGCAGCTTCTTCCAAGTTTGGCTCTTCGTCCTCCTCAAAGTCTTTCATGAGAAGATCCTCATTAGTAGCCTCCTCTTTCTTCTTCCTCTTCACAGCAGAAGCTAGCTTCTTCAGCCTCCTTCCTCTTCGCTGCTTTGATCTGTCTCCTGCTGTCTTCGAAGTCTACAGAATACATCTGGATTCCTGAAGCTTCGGAAGTCTTCACTTTCTGGTAGTACAGCCACTGAAGGTCCAGTTTAGGAATCTTCACCTCCAAAGGACAGTTACAGTTCACAAGGGCCTTGAGGGAGCATCCTGAGCATCCACTCCACTCTGAGCCGCACAAGAAGATCTGATGCTTGCAAACGCAGACTTCACAGAGTTTATCCAGATCAGCCATCCTCTTCTCCTGGGTAGCAGACTTAACTCTCCCGTTCACAACGTCTGTCATCTCCTTCCATTTCAACAAGATCTTATATGAGAGCGATTTTTCCGTGATTGGCGGGGAGAACTTTACATTCGACTTCCTCCACTGAGTCATCACGAGTGAAGCCAGCTCGTCAGTTATCTCTCGGATAGGGTATTTAGACCTTTGGATGTCATGAATGAGGAACTTTTCCTACCGCAGACGAATCCCTCTCTGAAGAACGGCTCTCCAAGTCGGCACCTCGCTGGGAATGAACTCCTTCCCCGGGCCCACAACATCCGAGAGCTTTGAATCTGACATTTTCCTGGTTTTGGTGGAAGATTCGGCCATCACTTCTAGTCGGTGCTTATTCTCGCTCTTGTCCAATCTGTAACAAATTCATATCAGTATGTTTAGTGTTCTTTCGCCATAAATATAGACAAGGAATATAATTTTTGGTTATAATTAGGGTTGCCAACCGGCATTTTTAATTACCAATTTAACCTAAATTTGGTAATGAATATTTATTTTGGTAATAGAAAACTGAATTTGGCATTGCATATTTAATTTAAAATTCGTAATAATGGTGTAACATAAGCTTAACCCTTTGTCATTCAGTAACATTTAATTTTAGCGTAGATTCATTTTTTTACTTGAAATATGCATAGGAGGTACTGTATATATAAGCATTTTCAGCAATCTTTTTTTTGTAAGAAAACTTCTAAATGAAATAATTTGTGTCCATTAGTCAACAAAGGTTTAATAAGGTAATTAGTGGGTGGTAGTTAGTACTCTCTCTCTCTCTCTCTCTCTCTCTCTATATATATATATATATATATATATATATATATATATAATATATATATATATATATATATATTTATACAGGGTGTTTCTAAAGTAACCATCTATTTTGGTGAAATAGGGGGATTTTAAACAATTGTTATATTGGCATAATGGTATATGCATTGTTATACAAAATTCATGTATTTATAATATTTCAATTGCTTTACACGATTTTTTGTTAATTATTTTATTTTATTTTCAGACCCATATCATTGATGATGAATGTGCAAGAACGGGTTTATGTAGTAACATGCAGGATAAAAGGCATGAAGTGCAATGAAATTAGAGAAAAGTTTGAGAGAAGGTTTCGTAAAACAGGCCCTAGAGACCAGGCTATTCGCGAATTAGTAAACAAATTTATGAGGACTGGATCTGTGCATGACGAGCGTAGATCTGGACGGCCAAGAAGATCTCACGAAAGAATCGAATCTGTTCAAGAAGCATTCGAAGAGGATCCACAATTATCAATTCGGAGGGCATCCCACAGATTAGAAATTCCACAAACAACGGTTTACAGAATTCTACGTTATGATTTAAAGAAAAAGCCATACCACATTCAAGTGTTCCACAACTTACAAGAAGATTATCCACGAAGAGCAACAATGTGTGCCGAGCTTACAAATATATATATATATTTTCATGTTTTAAAGGTGTTTTTTTTATAATTCATATTATTTCGCAAAATAGATGGTTACTTTAGAACCCAGGGTACCCAGGGTACCCATTTATCAAACAGCCAATTTATTTTTTATTGTGTGGAAGGATGAACAGCTGGGTTTTACAGCGCGCCACCTGCCGTCAGTGGATCTCGAACTGGGGGCCGATGGATTCGTAGTCAGCGACGCGAACCACTACACTACCGAGGCGCATTTCTTTTATATTTCTTTTATTAGTAAAAATCATGAAATTTGTTTTACTAGTATTTAGGAAGAGTTTATTGGTGATCAACCAGTGGTGTAGTGCTGTGGGAACGCGTGGGAACGGCGTTCCCTTACTTTTTTTGGTAGACGGAACGGCGTTCCCTCACTATTTCAAATAAATCCGAACTTACAAATCTCTAACGTCATGAAATTTTAATTCCCACCCCTAGAAGAAATATGAGGAAGAATCATTAACTGTTTCATTTCTTTTAGCTTCGACTGAGGCAATGCTAACCTATAAAGATCTGATGAAACAGTCACCACGGCGTACCAGTTGTTAACTTTTTTTTAGTTAATCATTCCAGTTGTTAGCTATTTTTATTGATCGTACTGGATGTCATATATCTTGTAGCTGGTTCCTTCTTGGTGCTACTTGTAGCTGCCGGGAAGAATGAAGGATACGAGAGGCAAGCTATCGCTTTGTTGGGTATCTCTTTTAGGGGCCTCTCGTGTCCTCTTCTCTCCCTGTCGTTTGGGGGGTTGGCGTCTTGAAGGAAAAGCCGGTCGTTTTCAGAGTTTATTGAGTTCTTGGTTGGCTGAGGTTATTTTACAGAAGATTTTGTTATTTTATATACAGCTGAATTAATTAAATATATATATACAAAGCTGGGCACTTGCGGTATTTTTTGCGGTACTGCGGTACTACCGCACTACCAAACCGGTACCGCATAACGCAGTACCGCAAAGGATCGCTGAAAGTACAGCAGTACCGCTACCGCATTCAAATTTCCCGCGGTACTTTCCGCGGTACCGACAAACACGACTTTTCAAAAAATTAACACTTTTTTTAAGTAAACCTTATTACAGGAGTACAGTAAGACGAATGCTGCGTGTGTTGCATCAGCCTAACTCTAGACACGTTAAGTTTTCGTTCAGAACATGTTACGTTGCCATCCTATCACAACGCCTCAGTGCAGTGCTTGCTTTTGAGCCGGTTGCACGTGTGTTACATTTCTGTGACAAAGATCGATTTTTAGCCATTATGGCAGAAAGTTCAGGTGCGAAATCGCCGATATGCAATTTCTGAAAATATGTGCTATTACTTCTGTTGTTCTTGTGTGCAGTACCGCAGTACCGCAGTACCGCGGAACGCACCAGGGGGACCTGAAAAAGTACCGCAGTACCGCGTAACGCACTGGGCATGCTGAGGTACCGCAGTACCGCGTAACGCACCCCCAAATTTTGGTACCGCGCCCACCACTGTATATATATAAATTTATGTACAATACTTATTTATAAAGATTACACTGCCCAACAAAAAAAAACATTTTTTGCTGGTGATTTAATTCTAAGACCTGTTTCTGGATAATATTGATGTGCTGATTTCAAAAATCACCTTAGAATTTGTCCAGCACATCAGGTTTTCGTGCAATGTGCAATGCAATATGTCTATTTTGGGTGATCCATGAAGGGCACTTATCAAAATTGATGATTTTTGAGACATGTTAACAGTGTTTTGCTGTTAAAATTTTATCTGTGGAATACGCAAATCTGTGCATTAAATCTAAAGGTCATGTACAACATATTAAAATCTTGGGTATCTGCGATTTCCCCAGGTGAGAGCGTGACGTCATGATCATGGATTCATTTTTTGCTTATTTAAACACTTTTAATCACTTTATGTGTCAATATTACCATTGTATATTAAAGTTCACTCCCTGCACAATTGTTTACTTTTCCATGCTGATTCTGAGTATGTAAAAACTTGTTTTGAAAAGAAAAAAAATTGGGCATAACCCTGCCAAAATGCGATAGCTCTGTATTTGATTGCTCGAAAACCTGACGTGATAGGCAAACACTAAGGTGATTTTTGAAATCAGCACACCAAAGTTACCTAAAAACAGGTGTTAGAATTAAATCAGCAAAATTGGTGTTGGGCAGTGTTATATATGATTCTTAAAATTACACAATGATAAAATATATACAATTTGGTACACGCAAAATTGGTTTGTCGGTAACTAATATAAAAATAATATAAATGCGGAAAATTAACTGCGCGGCCCCACACTACTGCCCACCCCGAGAAGCGGAGCACGTATATCAAAAGTAGAAATATTCGGGTCTTGATTTGAATCGGATCCTTCGTCCAGCTCGCGTTGATCCTCGGTCGGCCTCGTTTCCGGTTGTTGCGTTGTCCTGCGCGCCCGTCCTGAGGTCTGTATTTGCTACCTCCGAGGTGCGTCCTCCATCGTCCTTTTTCCTTGCGTGCTTTTTCTCCGATCCGATGTCGTCCGATTGTGCGCCCGGTACCTGTGTGGGACCTGAAACTATATACGCCGGTTTTAAACGATTAATTGAAATGGCTTCTGATGATCCGTTGGTTTTTTCTATTACGAAGTACTTATCGTGGCGTTCGAGAACACGGAAAGGTCCTTGATATGGTGCCTCGAATGGTTTTCGAACGCGGTCGATGCGTACCCATACGTGGCTTGATTTGTGGAGTTCCGATGGAATGAATGATTTGGGGGCTGAGTGAATGTTTCCTTGAGAGAGTTGGGCGAAATCGATTTGCGTCATTTTCTTGGCTAATTCGGAGATGAATTTTGAATTGGATTTTGACGACGAATTGGCGATCATTGGCCTCGGGCATAATAGGGTGGTTCCGGTGACGGTGGTGAACGGTGAATAACCCGATTCGTTGGGGAGACTGCGTAAACCAAGGAGAACTATGGGTAAAGCGGGGAGCCAATCTTGTTTTCGAGCGATGATTGCTGTCTTGATGGTGCGATGAGATCTTTCAATTATTCCGTTGGTCTGAGGGCGATACGACAAAGTTCTTAGTCGGTGAAATCCGATGAGAGCTGAGAGTTCCCTAAAGAGTTCGGATTCGAATTGGGATCCGCGGTCCGTTATGACTTGCAGTGGTACACCAAATCTTGAAATCCATACATCGAGAAATGCGTGTGCTATTGATGTGGCTGTAGTATCAATCAGAGGATATGCTTCTATCCATCTTGTGGCACGATCGATGCAGGTTAGGAGATATCTATATGGGGAAGGATATGTTTGACCGGGCAAAGTGGTTGGCGGTAAGGGACCGACGATGTCGATATGTACCGTTTCAAATCTTGAACTTGGTAAATCGAAGGGGGTTATTTCTGATTTTGTATGGCGAGAAATTTTTGAGGATTGACATGATTCACAATTTCGGGACCAAGTTCGAATATCCTTATTCATTGAGGGCCAAAAGTATCTTGATTTAATGATACGAAGTGATTGCTTGATGCCTGGATGAGAAATATTATGAAATTGATTGAAGATGGAAGATCGATGCTGCTTGGGAACAAAAGGACGGGGATATGGCGTGGATGTATCGCAATATAAAGTTGTATTTTCTGGAAACGGGAACGGCTTGAGACGTGGGAGAAATTCTTGCGTTTCTTGATCTTTTTGTTGAGATTCCGCGATTGCTGATAAATCGAAAGCGTCGATATGTACTGCGTTTACGTTGCGTGAAAGGCAGTCCGCTACGACGTTTTCGGATCCACAGATATGTATTACATCGCATACGTATTCCGTGATGGCAGACCAATGACGTTGTTGTCGGTCTGTCTTGGCTCGTAAGGGACTCTTGTAGGCAGAAACCATCGGTTTGTGATCCGTGAAGAGTATTACTTGACGACCTTCTAAAAATTGACGGAAATGCAGGACGGCTAGGTATGCTGCGAGTAATTCTCTATCGTATGCGGCGTACGCTTGCTGAGTTGTAGTTAATTTCTTGGAAAAGAAGGCGATGGGAACTGGTGTGCTGTCGATTATTTGATGAAGAACTGCTCCAGCTGCTATTTGTGAGCAGTCCGTAACTAAATGAAGGATTGAGCTTGATGGAAGAGGATGACAAAGCGTAACGGCGTTCCGTAGTGCATCCTTGACATCTTGAAAGGCTTGAATTGCTTCGTCGTTCCACTGTAGACTTTTGCTTTTGACTTGAGTTCTGACGATTTCACTTAAAGGTGAGACTAAATCGGCGTAACGGGGTATCATATGGCGATAGAATCCCGTCATTCCTAGGAATCTTCTGAGGCTTTGGTAATCTTGCGGTTGGGGAATATCTTGAATTTCGGAGACTTTGTTTACAGGAGGACGAATGCCTGCTGGGGAAACTTCATGACCCAGAAATTCAATTTTGGATTGCTGAAATATGCATTTTTCTAAGGAAATTCTTAAATTGTGTTCTTGAAGGATCTTGAATACGCGTTCTAAGTCTTTCAAATGGTCAACTGCGTTATTTGAATGGACTAAAATATCGTCGAGATACACAAATACGCAGTCAACTCCTCTGAAAATTGTATCCATGAAGCGTTGAAATGTTGCAGGGGCGTTTCTTAAACCAAATGGCATGTATAAATACTGAAATAAACCAAATGGAGTTGTTATAGCCGTTTTCTCGATATCTTCTGGGTGGACTGGAATTTGGTGATATGCTCTGACTAGATCGATTTTGCTAAAGCATGATTTTCCGTGCAGAGATGTTGACAGACTTCTTATATGAGGAAGTGGATATCTGTCCGGTTTCGTGACAGCGTTTAGGCTTCTATAATCACCACACGCCCGCCATTCGCCTGGTATCTTCTTCGGAACGAGGTGTAACGGTGAGGCCCATGGTGATTTTGAGGGTTCTATAATTCCATCTTGAAGTAAGTTGTTGAAAGTAGCCTTAGCTGAGGATAATTTATCGGGTGGAAGACGTCGAGGGCTTGCAAACACTGGTGGTGCGCTGCCAGTGTCGATGGTATGCTTGACAGTGTTGGTGGAAACTTTCTGCGGTTGAGCTGGTTTCAGTAGTGAGGAGTACTTGTCAAGCAGGTTCCTGATTTCTTGAGGTAATTTGTCGGTAGGGTTAATATTGATGAGGTGAAGGTCTTTGGATTGCACAGGTTTAGTAGTGGCTTGAAGAGTTGTTGCTCTATCCTTCAAAATGCCATGCTTGCAGTCCACAAGGATGTCATAATGGGATAGAAAATCGGCGCCGAGAAGTGGACTGGAGACTTGGGCGACGACGAATGGCCACCTGAATATTCTTCGTAATTTAGGAATTGATATGTCCAGTGTTACTTCTCCGAATATTTCGAGCGGCTGACCGTTTGCGGTGGAAATCTTTACTGCGGTTGGGTGGAGTTGACAATCATTGACACAAGTTGGTGGTAAAATTGAGATGCTCGCTCCTGTGTCAATGATAAAATTGACCTTCAGACTGGCGATGCGAGCTGCGACTGAGATCAGCGGCAGGCCGGACGTCGCGTTAATCACAGCCTGCTTATCTAGTTTTCCGACGTTTCTCTTGATGGTGAGGAAGATCTTGAATTTGGCGTGACGAGGGGAGCAGCTTGGCGTCATCTTTATTTGGCCACTTGCACCATGGCCTGCAGGTCCTTGCTTGGGGGCCATAATAAAGGTGCGCGCGGCACACCACCGGCCGCTGATTCTCGCTGAAGGGTTTTAGGCCGATGGGGATATTCGTTCTTGGGCTTGTATTGGCTCGAGTTGACGTTGGCGCCGCGTAGCAGCTTTGTTGAGCGAACGGTATTAACTCATCGGCTAGTTTGCCGAGTTGAGTTAGCGTCAGCTCCTTTTGTGCTGCTACGACGGGCGCTATTGAGGATGGGAGCGCCTGGATGAATTTATGCTTCACCAAATCATCGCTGACGCCCACCTTCAGTGCCGTTTGGTGGATATCTTGAAGGAATTGGGAGGGCTTTCCAGTGAGAGGAGTGTTGGAGATGAGTCGTTCGAAGAGTTCTGGCTTCGTCTTTTCGTAATGACTCACGATTTCTTCTTTTAAATCGGTGTACGACTTGTTGGAGAGAGTTGCTGCTGAAATTCGTGAGACGACTTCGGGGGGTAACGAGGCTAGAACATGGAAAAATTTGGTCTCTTCGGATGTTATTCTGGAAATGTGGAATTGTGCCTCCATGATGGAGAACCATCCTGCGGCCGACGCTTCAGAGAACGTGGGTGGCTTGATGGTGACATGGTGCACTCCTGATTCAACAGATTCCATCTTGCGGGAATGTAATTCGGGTCTGCTGCTGCTTTGGTTCCGACCGGCTACTACGGGTGGGCGGCGAAGAGGCGTGGCTTCGGTTTGTTCCGCCCGGCGACTGAAGGATGCTGCTTCCGCTGGCTGCTTCGGGTCACTCCGGGGTCACCAATTGTAGCTGGTTCCTTCTTGGTGCTACTTGTAGTTGCCGGGAAGAATGAAGGATACGAGAGGCAAGCTATCGCTTTGTTGGGTATCTCTTTTAGGGGCCTCTCGTGTCCTCTTCTCTCCCTGTCGTTTGGGGGGTTGGCGTCTTGAAGGAAAAGCCGGTCGTTTTCAGAGTTTATTGAGTTCTTGGTTGGCTGAGGTTATTTTACAGAAGATTTTGTTATTTATATACAGCTGAATTAATTAAATATATATATATAAATTTATGTACAATACTTATTTATAAAGATTATATATGATTCTTAAAATTACACAATGATAAAATATATACAATTTGGTACGCGCAAAATTGGTTTGTCGGTAACTAATATAAAAATAATATAAATGTGGAAAATTAACTGCGCGGCCCCACAATCTAATGACACTGGAAATACTGCATCTTCAACCTTGGAATATATCCTAATATCCAGTGCATATGACCTCAAAATATCCCTGAAATTGGTCAGATTTCAAAAGATTTCCCGGGGGCCTTAGTGCCCCCGGACCCCCAGCTGTATGGGCTCGCCGCACTCGCCATTGTCCCCCCTGCATCTGAGTAACACTTTCAAAATGCGTTCCCTCACTTCTTTATTTAGCACTACACCACTGTGGTCAACCATTTCATTACACTGAGGAATTCTGAATTAAATATATTCTTAGTTGAATTAACATCTTTGCACGAAAAAGACACATTTGTATCATCTGCAAACATTATGAAGTTCAGTATATCAGATGAACGTGGAAGATCATTTACAGTATATACAGTATAAAAAAAAATAGTGAGATTCAGAACTGAGCCCTGTGGTACACTATGTTTGACAATCGCTTTTGATGAGCAAACCTTATTTACTGATACAAAATTATATCTATTGGGCAAATAACTTCTAAACCAATCACTGACTGCTCCTCTAAAGCCGTAACAATATAATTTATTAAGTAGAATATTATGGTCTATTACATCAAACGCCTTACTCAAATCCATAAATATTGATATCATTATGTCTTTGTTCTCTTTAGCTATATTTGCACTTTCCATAAGATTTAAAATAGCCATTTCTGTTGTTTTATTATTACGGAAGCCATGTTGATTTGGAGATAATAAATTGTAGGATTCTAAATATTGCTACATTCTACTTTTTACATTTTTTTCAAAAACTTTGCAGAACACAGATAATGAACACACCGGCCTGTAATTCGTTCGTGTCGGATCACCACCTTTAGAAAGGAGTGTTATACAACCAATTTTTAGCATTGATGAGAATATTCCTTTGGAAATACTTGGATAATTTTAGCCAAATTTACGGATGCCTTATCTTTAACAAGTTTCAATATAGGTACAGGAATGTTTGAATGTTAATTTTTGTATTTTTTAATTTACAAATAACATCCCGGACCTCAGTAGAGGTAGCAGGAAAAGAAAATTAGTTTAGTGGGCTGGGTGGTATATATTCTAGAGGCGAGTGATCATTATTTGGTAACTGTGAGCGAAGCTAATCCGCTATTGAAGTATAATATATATTTAAAGAGTCTGCAGTAGAAATGTCATTAGTAATTACGAGGTAATTCAATAAGTATCCGCACTTTTTATTTTCACAATTTTATTTTCACATCTGATAGATGATAAACACATCACTTCTCAACATAGTCTCCCTGTTCCTCAATACACTTAGTCCAGCGATCTACGAGCTTCCTAATGCCATCACAAAAGAATGTTTTTGGTTGTGTGCGTAGCCAGTCATGCACCGCCTCCTTTAGTCATCATCACCTTGGAATCGCTGACCTCTCAAAGAGTCTTTTAGTGGTCCAAACAGGTAAAAATCCGAAGGTGGCAGGTCTGGACTGTGGGCTGGATGGTCGAGAACTTCAAATTTAAGTTCTTGAAGGCACTGGAGATGAAACCTGGATCCATCATTATGAACCAGAAAACAAACGACAGAGCATGCAATGGAAGCATCCAACATCTGCCGTTGCAAGGAAGTTCAAAGCGCAGCCGTCAGCATGTAAAGTTATGCTAACACTGTTTTGGGATACACGAGGCCCTATCCTTGAACATTATCTAGAGCATGGAACTACAGTAACAAATGCATCGTATTCTGAAATGCTTCGGAATGAGTTAAAGCAAGCAATTCGCACAAAACGGAGAGGGAGATTGTCGGAAGGTGTTATTCTGTTACACGACAATGCGTGCCCCCATACCGCTGCACAGACTAGAAAATGCCTTCAAGAACTTAAATTTGAAGTTCTCGACCATCCAGCCTACAATTCATAAATGAGAACCAACTCTTTGTAATCATTTATTTATTTATATAAAGTCAAACAATGACAACGGTCTTCTGAAAAAGGAATAAGCATAATAAGTAATCACTTGAATAAAACATAAACATAAACATAAACATAAACATAATCATTGTCCTCTATCTCCTCCCAAGTCTTTGATACTAGATGTGATATGAGGTAATTGCAGTACAGTAGTGCGAAGACTTATATTGTTTTATAAAGTGAATACGGTATAGTACTTTAATAGGAGAACATAGATACTAGTTTATTTAAGAGTAATATGAGAACATAAGGCTTTGCTATTGCATCATGATGAATACGATACTGTAGAAACTAAAATATAAATACTTATGGAATTATACAGTACATTATATCCAATCAAACATATTACAATACAATTAGAGAGTTCAGCGAGAGATTGAATCGTATATTAAAATAAGGGTTGTACAACGGTATTCCTGACAAAAGTAATAGTACAGTAATGAGGATACAGCTGTATTGGGAACACAATATAAAGTTCTTAGTAAGTAAAGTGTAAAGTGTCTATCTCTATCTCTCCCCCAAGTCTTTGAGCCAGTAGTTTTATAAAGAAGATTATTAAGGATAATATGGCAAAAAAAAAAATTTGTATGTTTACGGATAAAGACTAAACCTTATTTTGTCAGTGCCCTTAATTTAAAGTATACTTGATTGGTTACTCTTCTTGATTCATATGGTAGTCTTCATGCCAGGTATGGGGGCGTCTGGTACGGTTGGAACGCCTTAGTGGAGTTGCAGTTTGGGGTGCCGTACCCATTGGCCTAGGGGGTGCAGGTGGTAGTATGTCGATGGGCGGCGTTGACATGTCTTCTTGGGTGGGGGGTGTGGTCTCTTCAGGGTCGGGCGCCTGCGTTCAACGTGTGGGCTGGACCGTGTCGGACTACGGGGTGAAGCGGGTGTCTTTGGTCCTGGCGCTGACCTGGCAGATGTAGGTGGTGCAGCAGGTGGGCTGTTGGTGGGCACCGCTAGGAAGTTCTTCAAATGTTGGTCTATGGTCATCTTTGGAGCAGGTGTGCTGAAGGGTTCATATTTTTTAAGGAATTTCCTGTTCCTTACAGTTACCCTCCCAGATCCATCGACCTTAACCACGTACTGGTCAAACTGCCTGACTTCGGTGACCACACCTGTCTTGTCCCATTTACGGGCGTGTGGACCGACCTGGTTCTGGATGCGTATAAGGTCTCCGACTGCTAGTGGTGGGAGCCTCTTGGTGTGCTCTGACCAGCGTTCTGCTCCCCTCATGTGGCGGTTCCTCAGAGCTTCTTCTCGGGTGGCCAAGTTTTCACGCCACGTGTCGTGTGGTTTATATCGGCCGGGAAGGATTGGAATGAAGTCCCGGATAGGGCGGCCGAATACACACATTGCTGGGGAGTGTTTTGTATCTCTATCCGGCGTGTTTCTGTATTGAAGCATGGCCCGTTGAAAGTTTTCGGTGTTGAGGTCGCCGTTTGGTCCAGTGTTGTCGGTTATTAGGCGTTTCGTTGTCTTGACACCAACTTCTGCCCGACAGTTGCTGTGAGGGAAAGCCACTGATGAGAGTCGGTGGTGTACGCCCCAGTTTTTGAGGAACTGCCGTGTGGCTGCTGCGGTAAATTCAGGGCCCCCATCGGAAGCCAGTTCATCGGGGGTGCCGAAGGTGACGAAGGTCCGTCGGAGGCAGGCGATGAGTCCAGCAGCACCATCTGATGACCTCTCTACTCTTGGCCAGTTAGAGTATCTGTCCACCACGACCAGGTAGTTTACTCCTTTGTAGTGGAAGTAGTCCGCGCAGACGCACTGGAAGGGGTATTCCGGTGATGTTGGTGGAGTGGGTGGAGCGCTGGGCTGGGTTGGTGCCATGCGGTTGCAGTGGTTGCAGCTAGCCCGTAGTGCTGTGATGGCTGGTGTAATGCCAGGTCAGAAAATGGAGTCTTCCGCTCTGGAGATCATGGATGAAGTACCTTGATGAGCTGAGTGGAGTGAAGCCAGTACTTCTTGCCTGAGGGCCGGCGGGATAACCGTGCGGTTCCTGTACATTACCACGCCGTCAACAGTGCGGAGGTCGTCGCGAAACTGGTGATATTCCCGCAGCTGTGCAGGGAGTGCATGGCGGGATTCAGGCATGCCGGACTCTATGACATTGGCTAAACTATTCATGACTTCATCGCTGGTCGTGGCGGTGCGTACTCGATCCCATGTCACTGATGCCAGGCTCAGCGAGTTGAGTGTTGATGCGGCTGCAGAAATGACGCAGGCTTCCATGCCATTACCATCTGTCAGTGATGTCCGTATGCCGGCTAGGAAGGTGGGGGGGGGGAAAGAACGCCGTTCTCTCGCATGGTTGATGGATGGCTGCTACGTCATCGGGGAGTGTCAGTGGTATGGGGTCGCCAGTGGGGTATCGTGACACCCCGTCAGCAGCTTTCTGTTTCGCGCCTGGTACGTGGATCATCCGGAAGCGGTACCTGAGGGTTTTTTCCTTCAAGTTTCTGAGGCGTGTATTAGATATGTCCTCTAGGGATCTGTCACCAAACACTTTGAAGAGAGGTTTGTGGTCCACTGCAATTATTAGGTCTTCGCATCCCAGCACGAAGTACCTCGCCTTGTCAAGGGTATCGGCGACAGCAAGTGCTTCTCCTTCTACTGGTGCATAGCGGGACTCAGCTGAGGTAGTGAATCTACTGCCGACCAATGTGACACGCCATCCAGTATGGCAGCAGAAGGGTTCGACTCGTGTACAGGTGCAGTGTTTCTGAAGTAGCCAGTAGCCGATGCCTGTTTTCGACCAGTCTGTGGTGAGGCATGTGGGCTTGGTTTTGTCAAAAATTTTATCGCCCTCCTCTATTTCTGTGATGATGACATCCTTTGATTCTTCGAAGATGGTTTCCAATTCGTAATCCCACTTGAAAGGTGTTCCTGGCTTCAGAAGCAGGCGGAACGGCTGCATCCTCTTGGCCATGCTGAAGGCATACGACACCTGGTTGATGAGCCCGAACCATGATCGAACGTCGGTGATGTTCTTTGGAGATGGAAACTCTAGGATTGCTTTGAGGTATTTTTACAGGGTCGGACACTGTCAGATGTGATCTCGAAGCCTGCAAATTCAACCTTGTCCTGACAGAACACAAACTTGTCGTGGTTCAGTGTGATTCCGTGTCTGCCGCAGGTGTCAAGCCACTGGGTGGCCTGGAAGAAGCTCTCCTCCACTGTGTCTGACCAGAGCAAGACGTCGTCAATGCACTTTGTATGGTTAGGGATGCTCGATACAATTTCGTCGTACCTTCTTGTGTAACCGTCACCAGATGCAATGTAACCCTGGGGAGCGGTTTTGTAACGGTAGCGACCCCAGGGCGTTATGAAGGTGGTCAAGTGGCGGTCTTCTTCACAGATTGGTACGCTGTGATATCCATTCCATGCATCAAACACTGTTTTCTTTTTGCCTTGCGGTACTGATCTGGCCTGGTGGAATGGCGATTGAGTGTGGTGTGTTTCGCGGGTGGCGTGAGCGTTGAGGGGTTGAAAGTCAACGGTACGCCTTGGTTTTCCGTTCTTTTTGGCGCACACCACCATTCTGTGACACCAGGTTACGGGCTCACCAACGGGTACTGGTTCAAGGACACCCAGTCTGACATCTTGGTCGAGGCCAGCCTTCACGTCCTCCTGCCAGTGGATTGGTACTGGGACTGGGGTGTGATGTGCGACTGGTTTGGCATTGGGGTCCACCATCAATTTCATTGGGGGGGCCGTCCATCATGGGCAGCGCTTGGTGGTCACAAGTGTTGAAGGTGCTTGATTTGTAACAGCGGGTAGTGGTAGCTCGATTGGAGGTGGAGGAGGATGTTGGCGTCTTGGACAGTCACAGTTAGTTACAAGTCCGCTGGCACTGTTGTTACAGTATTGTGCTGGATCCAGTTGGACTTCCCCCACTGTAGGGAATCTTCCCGAGATAATGCCGAGTGAAACGCATGCCTCTCTGCTGATGAAGAACTTGTCAGAAGAATCTGTCACATATGTTACCTGTCTCGTTTCTATTTGTTGGCCCTGTTCATCCTTGCCAGTGAGGCGAAGTATGGCTGCGCCAAGGATTTTGATGCCCTTGTTGTTGGCGGCGTGCATCTTCATGGTCACAGGGATGAGGTCAGACTGGAGAAGCCCGAGGCGGTGGATAACCTTGATACCGGTGAGGCAGCTCTGACAGCCTGTGTCTGCCATGGCAGGCAGTACCACGGTTTTTGGGTGGGCATTGAGGGTTGCCCCAAGCGCCTCGTAGTCTTCGGGGAGAGCCCTGACTGTCAGATTGATGTGTGGCTGTGGTTGTGAGTTTTCCTTGATCCACATGTCCGATAGTTCATTGTAAATGTGATGGTCGAGGGCGATTGCTCGTTTCTTATGTGGCTCGGAAGTGTTGCTTGTGGCGCAGAGAAGATCAAATACCGCACCTTCGCACTCATCAGCTATATTAGGAGTGGCTGAAAGGCTCTTGTCCTTGTCTTTGCTCCTGCATACGGATTCCCAATGGCTGTCGCGCTTGCAAATTTTGCATTTGTGGTTGTACGTAGGGCAATCCTTCTTGCGTATGTGGACTGGGGCTCTTCTGCCGTGTCCTTTTTTATTTTTTACCACAATATGAACAAGGGGCATTTTTGTCTTGTTGGGGTATTTGCTTACTTCTCCTGTATGTGCTGCCTGCGGCCTCCACGGCATGGGAGTCCCGCAGTCGTGATGCTGAGCGCTTGCCTGCTTCCTTCGCCTCGACAAACTGAAAGACGTCTTCCAGGGTCATCTCCTGGTTACTGTTGCCGAGGAGTTCCAGTTGTATTTCCGGGTCAGCAATTCCGCGGGTAAGGACGTCGCGAAGGATGGGGTCAGTGTAATTTACGTTGTTGTTGTAGCTTGGGCATTCAACAAGAAATTTGCAGACTCCGGCCTGACCACGAAGACGGGCTCCAAAACTGCGCACAGTTTCGTCGCGGTCTTGTCGCATATTGTGTAGGGTAACCCTGTCTACCATGGTGTTCTCCTCTCGGACAGCTAGTTTCTTGATTGCAGCAAGGACTTCATCTTCGGTTTTGTTTGTTAGGCTTCCACCTGCGAATCTTGTCAAATCTTTGCGGAGTGAATCGTCGCAGCATTCAAGTAGTTGCACCACTTTGTCCCTACCAGTGATTTTTGTAGCTTCCGCATAATCTGTCCAACGCGACGTAAAATATGCTCAGTCTTCACTGGTACCTGCAGCCGAAATGGTTGGCCGTCTTACTTTCTCAACCTTTGCAGAGACTGTCGGGCTTGGGACATGGGTCGTGCAGTGGGCTGTTATAAGTGCCGCTACAATGGCTGGGTCCAGGTCTGCTGTGACATAGGTACAACCTGTGATAGGACATTCTACGGCAGGCATTGTGGATAGCGTTTGTTGAAGTTGCTTAATTAGGTTGGGGTGGTTGACAGTTGCTTAATTAGGTTGGGGTGGTTGACAGTTGCTTAATTAGGTTGGGGTGGTTGACAGTTGCTTGAATTTACCACGTATGTAGACTTATTTTATTATTTATTTAATTAATCAGTCATTTGTACCTAAGACCGTTGTCATAAATGAGAACGAACTCTTTGTAATCATTTATTTATTTATATAAAGTCAAACAATGACACCGGTCTTCTGAAAAAGGAATAAGCATAATAAGTAATCACTTGAATAAAACATAAACAAACATAATCATTGTCCTCTAATTCAGACCTGGCACCTTTGGATTTTTACCTCTTTGGACCACTAAAAGACGCTTTGAGAGGTCAGCGATTCCAAGGCGATGATGACCTGAAGGAGGCGGTGCCAAAACCATTCTTTTGTGATGGCATTAGGAAGCTTGTAGATCATTGAGAAACAGGGAGACTATGTTGAGAAGTGACGCGTTTATAATATATCAAATTGAAAATAAAATTTTGAAAATAAAAAGTGCGGATACTTATTGAATTATTCTCGTATTATAAACTTTTAATTTCTCAAACTTGACCAGGTGAAACCAAAGTCTTTTCGTCTCATCAATTCCCCGCCTCTAACTCAGTTTCTCTCTTCGCCACAATGTTGCCTCACTCTCTCTTTACTATCGCTGTTATAACTGACATTGCTCTTCTGAATTCTCCAACTGCATGCCTCCTCCTTTGAGGAGAGCACGCAGCACCCGACTTTCTACACTTCTCATTCCTTTTCTGTCCAACTCTCTAACGTAAAGGTTAATCAGTATTTTCAATCTTTCACCTACTCAACCGGTCAACTCTGAAACAATATTCCTCAGTCCATCTTTCCTCCAGTTTATGACTGTTAGAAAATCTAGGAAGAGGAAGAGCCATTGTTGTCCCAAGGCGATATGATGACTAAGCTGATTGATGCAGCATTGCTTGTGTATATTAAGTTAAGGTGTATATATATCCATCTCATAATTGTAAGGTTAGTGAAAAATTCACTTAATTTAGAGCTAGCACTTTTGGGCTCTTGTGGCATCATTTTTTGGGGGCACTGCGTGTCCTTCCTACTCGTTTGTTGAATGCGGCACTTACAGGGCGTGGTCTTATTGAGAGCTCTCTTGCAATCCAGTTTGGTTGTTTAGATACAAGATTGTTGCATCGTGCAGGTTTTGTTGTTGTTGCAAGGTTTAGAAAGACCATAAATAGTGCCCCTTTTGTTTTTTATCTTAATTTTATGCAACTGAGGCCTAAGGTAGGCCCACATCGAGTCAGCAACCCTGAGGTGGGACCTAATAGGACCTCCAAGTCCGTAAGTTTTTAGTCTAGCTTAACTTGGGCTGTAGGTTAAACTGGCCCTTCAGAGCTTGGCCGTTCACGGCTCAGCTGGAATTCTGAACCCAATAAAATAAAAAATAATAACTTCCCATCTTTCAAACGTAGTATCTAACCGCTCCTTCCTGCATAACAAAAATAAAATTCAAGTAAAGTAAATTTTTATATTTTTTTATGAAAGTTGCCTTCACCTCACAAAGAAGCCTGTAAGGACATTATCATATAGCTTTGATTGTATTTTTAATGAATTCCTAGGGATAAAAATGTAAGACCTTTAATCATGACCAGCAGGCCAGGTAAAGGCCAGATGGTCCGGAACCCCCCTTCACCAGACCTTCTCCATTTGGTATCCAATAAGAATGGCATATATAGCTTCAAGCAGTAGCCAATATTATTAATTTATAGTTAATAAACCTATTATTGTTATTAATTTATATTAGTCTATGTATATTTGGCTCAGGTAAGTGAAATCTTTTGAATTTCTGCACTGCTGAAAATTGGCAATTCTGAAACGCAAGCGCCACATTTGTTTATGTTTTCCAGTTGCTGATGAGCTTGTTTTTACCCATCACTCATTAGTTCATGTGGGAATGTCTCGTAGCATAATCTGGGTCTCCTTTGAAAAAATTGTGTACCCCCCGGCAGGTGGGCTTCTGAATCCGCCCTTGATAAATATACGTACGTACACACCAGTGTTGTTTGTAACGATCGCTGGCTTGAGCTCCCTCTTTATAAAATCCTGGCTGCGCCCCTGATCATGATTTTAGCTCAATTTGACCACAACATACAACACAATGTAGAAGAATTAGCAGCCACTTTGTTTCTCAAAATTTCATGTTTAAAACTCAAAATTCAGCACGTCAAAATCTGTAATACTACCTGTTGCCAAAAATTTAACACAACGCCTTAGCAAGTCTCTTTTACTGAAAATTGGACCAGACTGAAAGGGTCAAGACGAGAAATTAATGTTATGTACAACGAATAGGTGGGTTTCCTGATCACGTTCATTTGAAGCAACCATTCGTGACTGAAAATTGGTAATTTTCAATCTTTATGAACTGCATAATATATAAATACTCGCTATATTAATGTCGCGCGTGTACGGGCCACTTCCCGCTCCCGACTTTTATAACAAATACATTTTGAACGATCCGACGGTGGTGGTTTGAAAAAACTATATAGGACTATGGGTTGATTGCCCGTTACCTCTCATCCGTTGGAAATTTCCAGCAGATTACAGTGGAGAGTTAACGACGAAACCCTACGTCTTTTCGTTAGACAGTTATGTATATGTAGGTCTTCAAAGGACCTTGTTATGTTTATTTGCCTTCGGTATTTGCGCTGCCTAATGGTAAACAAAGAAATTACCTCGCGTTATTATTTCGTCGGGCCTCGCCTTTGTTTGAAGGGAGCGACGATCTCTTTCGGTTTATTTGCTATAGGCATTCGCTACACTTAAATACCTGAAGGAATAGGCCTATCCTTTTTATAGTTATTAGGTTTTATATTATGAAGATTTCACTCAGAAATTATAGGAAGATAAAGTACATCTTCCTTGCTTAAAGCATCGCTGTAACATAGGCAGCTCAGAGTGCAGCCAATATAAATCGCTAGGAATCCGCTGATTCTTCAAAGTTCGTTGACTCTTCTCTTGATGTAATTTTCATGAGTCAACAATGGAAAATGTTGAAAACGAAATAATAAATTTGGTTTTCTTGTCATGAAGGCCCAATGCCTACATATGGGGTTCTTTGTATTGTAATTAATTTCATTCCCAATAGGCTATGTCGCCAATCCCGAGGCAATTTTGAAGTTAATTAATTCAGTAAATTAATAATTTGTATTTAATTAAGAAATAAAGTTATCATCACATACGATACCATGTTGTAAACATGTATAGTTTTTCCATAGTGGTCCCTTTTAGTTGAGCTCGGCCTCAGCCGTAGAGCATCCGAGTAACAAGAATTATAAATAGTTTTTCTACCAATTTTTTCGAAGGAGCGAATGGAAACACTTCAATTCTCAATGACAGTCTTTATTCGCGAGAGGTTAAATCGTTAAATAATTACAGAAAAAGAAAAAGTACAATTATTAAATGAGTGCGCGTACGCATGGACGTATTTACGTGTAAGGTAGCTATGTACAAATACATAAATTACACATACGTCACACAATAGGTTACGCGCGTAATATAGACAGACACGAGTAAACATGCATTGATATGTTTAAAGGGCATAGGTAGACAATAGGTAGACGAATGAATAAATAAATTCGAAACTAATTAAATATAAAATTAATAAAACAGCAGTGAAAGGACATGGACGTATGAATAAACATGGCCGACAATTATTTCATACTATATCACATTAGATAAGACAAAACGTATACATAATGACAGTATACATTCTGAGGAAGTTATACATTGAATACTAAGACTCGGTATTCGAGGTATGGCGAATGAGAGAGGAATCAATTTACTTTATGTCATAGTCCACACATTATACGTTAATTCATAATTAATACGCCATAGTTATTTAATTCGTACGTACAGTATAAGTCATTATAGGGAGGAAACGAGAGGAAATGAATTAGAGAGAGTGTAATGAAGGGTTTACAGCCATGGTACAAGAGTGAGTGAAACTATTAATTATTAAATATATACGCTTACATACAGTAAATATCAAGGAATTTGGCATATTTGGGGATGAATTAAGTAAATGAGTAAAGAAGTACAAACAAGGGTTTAAATCCTGTCACATTCAAGGTTCATGCATAATCTGATGAAAATTTAGCGATGAGGGTTAGATATGAGAGAATTAATTATAATCAATTTCGTAACAGATGGGGAAACATTCTGATGAAAAATGTAAAATGACCTAAACCATTGAGGAATGAAATTAAGGGTCATTCGCTTCTTAGAGCGAACTTCTAATGACAAACATGTATACTGCTCAACCATAGACATAGTAGGTCGCATGGTTGTGACATTAATGTTAATTTTTTTATTTTTTACATTAATATTAATTACATTTATATAATTATAATAATAATAGTAATTAATTTTTACATTAATATATTATTATTATAATAAGTGAACTATAATAATTTAACTATATACTTTATATATAATAATAATTGTATAAGCGTTTTATCAAATCTTTGATAATGCCTACAAATCATAGAACGAAGCATTGCAATATCTATACTATAAAAAGCCAGTCATGCCCGTTTGTAGACAACCATGTATTTACAATTAAGCAATTCTGAACATAAAAATAAATGCACTTTGCTGTTTCAACTTTGTACTCTACCGCGTTAATATTTTCATTGTTGCGTTTTTGTCTATAGTTTTAGTGACCGAATAATTGATCCCCCAATTACTGAGGGTTCAATTATTCGGCCAATAAAACTAGAAAAAAGAACGCAGCAATGAAAGTCTTAAGCTTCACATCCGAACCCATTGAATGAAGATTAGTGAAGCTTAAGATTTTCATGGCTGCGTTCTTCTGACAGAAAACTATTGACTCCTCAGTAATTGGGAGGCTGCAGGCACCAGCACAGCAAGTCTACCTAATGCACTTTTGCTAGTACTCCTACATAGCAACAGTTGTTTTAGTCTAGAATTGTTCTGAAGAAAATGTATTCAAAAAAATGTCTAAAATCTTGAATAATAATAATGGTAATAATAATACGGTGTGTGTGTGTGTGTGTGTTCTCAAAAAAATAATGTATAAAATGGCTAAAATAATAATTTAGGCTAAGTTACTGAGGACCAACTTGTTATACAAATTTATAGGAATGCAGCAATTTTAACTTGTATAAATCCTTTCTTCTTTTTCAAACTAATAATGAAAACTTGTCATAATATATTTACGTTTTAAACTTATATTTAAGCATAATATTTTGAAGCAACAGATTATAGCCTAATCATACTAATTTTGAAGGTTAGGCCTATGCTAAAGTACATTACATAAAAGCCTAATGGTCTGCTTTCAGCTGTCATTTTGCATTGATGCTACTTTATTATTTGAACATAGTTTGCAATAGGTCTAGATAATAAAAATCTTCAGTTAACCCTATATGGACATTTGTAACAGATCTGTAACGCCTCAAAACCTATGAGTTATTCACACGAAAATAAATTCTTTTTACTTAAGTGCCGATCTCCTCTGTTCTGTAACGTTTCAAAGATTTTATATCTCGAATTGGCAACTCCTACGGAAGTAAATAGTGCGGATATCCCAAGATTATTCCCAACGCTTAGTTAGTATTTCGACGACGCAGCTGGAAGAGGGTATATACCAAGAATTTTTTTTCTTCATTTTGTGCTTCATTGAAATAAAGGTACGTTGAATGATTTTTTTATTAGTGCAATATATGCTCTTAGACAGGATTAGGTAGTAGAATATATTCGTAGTGGAAAATTAGGAGAATTGTTAGACTTCATCGAGACGTAGCATATCTGTTTACTCTGTCATCTAGGCCAATCCTCGAGGCTTAGGCCTCAAAGAAGAAAAGCCCATTTAGCCATCTTGTAGGCTTTACTATGTGTATGTATCATATATATACGGTATATATATATATATATATATATATATATATAATATATATATATATATATATATAATATTTATGATGACGAATGTACAACAAATGCTTTATTTTTTTAGTCATGGACACCAGTTGTTTTTATGGAAGTGGAACACCCATGGTTGGAGGAGAATGGGGAGAAAGCGATGACGAACGCCTACAGGATGGTGATTCTGAAGATGAATATGTCCCTCAGCAGTGCAGCTCTGATGATGATTTGAGTGATGATGGTGGTGATTCAGGTGATTTCTCATTATATTTTTATTTGACATCACATAAATTTTAGTCTCTGCATTCAATTGAAATTATTTTGCAGCTAATAAACCTCAATGGATTGTTTTCCTTTAGCTTAGTTCTTTATTGCCAAAGGTTCAATGACCTCTCTGGCCTAGGATATCAAGCATTTGACCTTGCCTATGCATTTTTATTTATTATTCCATAAAATTTCAATTATAGCTGTAACATTATTATTACTATCATATATATATATATATATATATATTCTTTTGGCACCCCACCGTTCAAAGGGGCATCATCTCTGAAACAGTATATACCAAGTAAACCTCATAAATATGGCTATAAAGTTTTTGTGCTTTGCGATAGCAAAGGTATTATTCATGATTTTGAAATGTATACAGGAATGATTGCCCCACCAGACAACAGTGTAGATTTAGGTGCTAGCTCAAACATAGTACTTACTGTAGGTTAGCACAAAATATTCCTTCAAACAAAAACTATCTCTTATATTTCGACAATTGGTTCACATCCATTCCATTAGTATGTGAGTTAGCAAAACGTAGGATATACTGCCTTGGGACTGTTCGAGCCAATAGGCTAAAAGGTTGCCCTATTTTGTGTGATAAAGACTTGAAAAAGAAAGGTAGGGGAGCTTATGATCAGAAAGAGGCTAGCATGGGAGATAGTACTGTAAGGGTAATAAAATGGCTGGATACCAAAGCTGTCCTATTCCTAACAACCTTTGAATCCATAAATCCTATTCAGACAGTCAAAAGATGGGATAAAACAAGCAAAAGCAAAATAGACGTCTCTTGTCCCAATGCAGTGAAGTCTTACAATCAGTTTATGGGGGTGTGTGGATCTCCTGGACTCACTAATAGGGTTGTATCGAATCAAACTGCAATCTAAAAAATACTATCATAGGATCATCTTCCATTTCCTTGATATGACTGTAGTGACATGCTGGTTACTCTATAGAAGAGACTGAACAGACTTACGTTTACCGAAAAAGAAAACTGACCCTGCTAGAATTCAAACATTCGATAGCAGATACCTTGAATAGAGAAGGTAAGGTTTCAGAGCAAAGAAAAAGAGGTCCATCTTCATCAGTGGACATGGACTATGAAAATAAAAAGCGAGCAGGTCATGGTAGTAAACCAATTCCCCCAAAAGCCATTAGGTGTGACATGGTGGACCATTTCCCACTTTATAAGGAAAAAAGGGGACGGTGTAAGCTGCCAGGATGCAAAAGCAGTCCATACATATACTGTCAGAAATGTGAAGCCTATCTTTGCATTGATGGTAAAAGAAATTTTCTTGAAATTTGACAAAGAGTAAACTATTTTCTTTCATACTTTAGTTCATTTTTCAAACATTTTTTATTACAAAATATTACCTGTTTAGATTATAATTTATACAAGTTACTATTTTCTTTGTCAATAAAGTTTGTTGAAAAAGTTACTTACTTATATCCTCAGAGTTCATAGTTTACAAATTTGTAATATATAAATTTTGAGTCTTAGATGTCAGATGTTACAGATCTGTAACGTTTCACTTAAACAAGAAATATATATATAAATTTTAAAATAATCCTATTTCTGTTTAAAATAAGCCCAAATGATATGATGATACAAAAAATAAATATAAAAAAAAATTCATAACTGTGTCCATATAGGGTTAATTGTTTCATATAATATAAATATCAATGTATAAATTATTAATAATAAGACACGATGTTTCAATTATAAATTGTATCTTAAACTTTTGCGCCAATAGGTCCTTCATTGATTTTGTGGCTCACACCAGGGTATCAAAGGGTAAAATTAGAAACTCCAGCCCTTGTATGTATGTATATTTCTTAGTGAAGGGCAGTATGAAGTAACAGCTCATTTTCATTTTTTGTGTAAAAGAAAGTTGGAGACTTTTTGGTTTATCTATCACCAAAATAATTTTATGTTGAAAACATTTCCTAATATTGTAGTAAATCTGATTCATTCATTCCTTTTTCAGACTGGGTATGATGAAGATGAGGAACAACAACAATGAAAAATATCTGAGCGACTTTACATCCAATTTTTCATCCTCATCAATTGGGGAAGTTCAACGTTTGACATCTTGAATATAGTGTGTGATCATTTGGAAATGGTTGTACAACCTCCAATGATGTCTAATAATAATAATAATGCATTGAACGATACTGTATTCCTTCCGGGAATACAGTATCTTAGGCGAAAATTTAAACTGAGGAGCAGAGTTGCCAACAAGTAACAGTAAATTTTAAAACTACTGTAGCTACTCTCTCGGCATACCAACTGGGATTTTAAAACGAATCTCTCTCTCTCTCTCTCTCTTTGCAGTTAGTACAGACAAACTTCTAATTAATAATGTGAAATTGCATTCATTAACAATCATTAAATCTATCTATTACACGGGCTCATACTAACAGTTAGTATGCGTCGCTTAATTACTAGATTGAATGATCTTGGAAAAACAACTTTTCCTTCATTATTCAAAGAAAAACTTTTGCCCATCCACTTTTACTCACAATAAGAAGACTTTAAAGTAAATTTACTTTGGGACAAACATCTTTTGCCGTCTGCAAAAACATCAGTGATAGCAAACATCTTAATTCAGGTTCTTGGGGTGATCCTTTGTGTGTGAAGAAGGAAAAATGCGACGAGGGTTTGAACCTCTTCGTTACCTCATCTCGTGACAAAATCTACGAAAATAATTTGAATGTTTCCCTATTTGAGGTAAAGGTAAATTGAGGTTAATTTTTTCCCCCTTTAAAAGGACGCCATTAATAAAGGTTCAATTAGAATGTGGTGCACAAAAATATTTTAACTGACTAAAGAAGTCTTTATCAAAAAATGTGGTGCAACTTTGTCTATTTAAATTTAACTACTTCTCTTTTAAAACACCATCTGTTTCTCATATATACAGTATATATGACAGGAAAGTGCGTATCCCCACATTTGCGGTGTCACGATGATTTATCTTTATAAATGGTATCTTTTATCATGGGAAAAAAGGGGATATAATTAAGGTTAGGTTAAATTAAATTAAATTTCATTACCATTATTAAGGTTTTAAAATTGGGTGAGTGTTGAGATAGGGAAATTATTTTTTCCTTTCAATAAAGATGAAAATTGTGAATGTTTTTGTTTTAATGTAAAAAGAATTCATTTAAAGTTGGTTAAATTTGACATTTTCTTTGCTCTTTTTCAGGATTATCGAAATTTTGGACACTATTCCTTCACCTACACTACAGTCGAATCCACAATTTTGAATCAAAATGATTGTCCCCCCACTTTTAACCAATATCCAGTTAACATATTTTATGAAGTAGTTTTCCCATCACGAGAGCAACTTGAACAGGATGGTGAAGGTAGGACGAAAATGAGGCGATTCAATTTACACACAAAATATAAAAAAAACTTAAGGTAATCAGCAGTGTAGTAATAAATTGGATGAAAGTGTGGTTGCGAGGTAGGAAACTGTGTGGTCATTGATGGAGCGGAGTCTTCTTGGGCTAATGTAGCGAGTGGCGTTCCTCAGGGTTCTGTATTGCTTTTTCTTATAAAGGGTGTTTCATAACATGGGGGACGGTCTTTCAGGATGGATTCAGGACCTGAAAACAATGAAAAAAAGTTTATATAAACATATGCCCAAAATTGCTTCATTTCCGAGGTACAGTCCATTGTGTATTTTTTACTTCTTCTTTTTTAAATGACTGTTTTCATGTGGGTCAACAAATAACATCAAAAGTTGAGCTATGTGCAACCTCCTGTACCCCTCACACATAGTCCCCCCGCTCTTCTAGCTAAGATTTCACAATAAGCTTTGAACCTATTCTGAACATCAATTTATGTTAAAAATAAGTTAGAAGACCTTATTTGCCCTTATTTAAATCAAATGGGTATCTTCTTTATTCTTTATTTATGGAAACTTTTTTTTGTTTTATGCAGGGCTGCCAGATGGCCATTTGTGGCCAAATTTCACAAATGTGCAAAAAAGTCTGGCAACGCTAATTTGTTGAGTACTTTTTGCAAAAAATTATATTTATTTTTGTTTCACATTATTAAGTGAAATTATTATTGATTACTGGTTAAATTATTAGTTAAGTCAAATTAATCGTGACAAGAAAAAAGTCATCAAATGCAGCCTTTGGACATCCTTCCGAGTTTCCAGCAGCTATGACACCAACAAATGCAGATGTGGAGAGGCACTACAACTTTGTGTGATGACTAGAAGAGGCTGAATCAAATAAATATATTACTTTTAATGAATGTTGTAACAGTCGCAATAGAAGTTGAAACCATATGGAGAAAGTTCTCTTTCCCTACAATAATTACTCTTAGAATCTTTCAGAAAATTGTCAGTGAGAAAAGCAGCCTCAAAGTTGAACAAGGTTCAAATAAACCAGAGACGAGAGATTTGAACAAAAAGTTTCCGAGTAGGATGCCATGTTCAATGTATGTACCTGTGATTGCTACGATAAAGGGATTGATAGAAATGCCTGCCAGTGCAAGGATAAAATAATAATTGCTGAATGGGATTCTTTTGCAGGACAAAAGCAAAGATTAAACCAACTGGGGCCACAATTGATAGAAAAGCTGCTTTGATGAGGAAAAGGTTTATTGCTAGAGCTCAAAAAGAACACGAATGCCAAATGAGATCACAAGCAGAATTGACTGAAGCTATCAGAGTTGTCCCTTCAATATCGCAGGAACCACAGGATGCAGCCGGTGCTGAGAGCATGGAGGTAGAGACTGACCAAGAGGATGAAGACTTCGTGCCTGATATAGAGTTAGAGAATGAGCAGAACAGATATACCTATGAAGAGTTGGCAGTGACCACAGATCGTTACAGAATGAGTTGCAGGGCAGCAGCAGCAATTGTTAATGCTGCTTTAAAAGATATTGGAATCCTGTATTGTTTCAGCTGTGTTACACACACTTATTTTTTTATTCAAACTCAAAGTAAATGACGTGTGTTTTTGAGTATATACTATATATTAAGATAAAAAATAAGGAACAAATTAATGAATTACATAACATTTTTGAGAAATTAAACAACAGAACTTGTCTTCTACAGGAAACAGAAAAAAACATTACCTAATGAAGTGCTCTTTTGCTCGATGCATAAACTTAAGCTATTTTGAAAGTAACACTGCATGTTTGTTTATTCCACTGTCCTTTCCATTCAAATTTAGGCAATCTTTGCCGTGATTCCAGTTGGTTAAGAATATATTTTTGGCGATTTTTGTAGCCAATTCATACATCAGATGCATTCGTGACTACATTCACGGCACTTTCTACTCCTTGGCTGTGACAAAGAAAGGCTGGTATTTTGAGTGGTTCTTGTCTTACTAGCAAAGGTTCCTTATTGCTAAAGTTCCTCAGAAGTGGAAGTGGATAAATTACCTCTTACTGCCAATCAATCATTTCAGTGTAGTCAGAAGAATCAAAATTAAGAGTTCGAGGTAGGTCAAAGTTTCTTGATCCAGAATATGTAGTTCTTGAGGAAATGATTGTCTGGATTGCAACCTCTCTAACTTCTCTTCTTGAGTCTGTTATCAATATTTTCGGGGTTCGCAAAGTAAGTTATTCTGAAACATTAGTTCCATGATCAATCTGTATTTCTCCAACCAAGTCGCGCAGCAGATACCCTAAGTACCAAAAGTTAGATGATCCATCAGATGCCAGTGGATGTGACTTAACCCAAAACCATCCTGAAGCATAAACTAGCATAATAATTTCTACTAGATCTTTGAGATCTTGGGTTGGATTTGGTGTTGACACAGTCTAAGAATTCTATTTGCTCTAGTTAGCTAACAAGTATGATGAATTGTACCAGATCTTTCTGCGAGATCTTTGGAGACATTTCCAGATTGAACAACTAGGCACATATTGTAGATATACTTTTGGTCACTGCTTAAAGCATTAACAACATCAGATGTGAAAATTTGGGAGTACCTAAATGGAAGACCCACTTAATCTTGGACAAGTCACATTGACATTCAAAAAAAACAATAAAAGTAAATCAGAAGGAGAACTTGAACTCTTGCTGAGAAAAATTAAAAAGACACCAACCAAGAAACAAATATGGGATGAAAAGAAAAAAGATCCCATAGCTAGAAATGGCAACATGTTTTTTGGAAGAAAAAAAAATTGCCATAATAAGAACTAAAAAAGAAAAAGGAGGGGTTAGAAGAAGCAGGAATAAAAAGTTCATCATTGGTGTCAAAAAATTAAATTTAAGATTTTATATCATTTCAAGGTAAGAAGTTCATAAATTTCCCTTTGGTTATTAAGTTTAGGTTAAATAAGCTGACATTTCGGCTGTAATTGTTTAACAATAAAGTATAGAAGTCCAGTTTATGGACACACAGCTAGGCTGGTTCATCTTTAGCCTAGGTCTTCCATCTTCAACGTAGCCTAGGCTGTGTTTAGGCTACTCTAGTTGGAGCAGGACCTATTTTTTCCATAACTAAAATGGTGGCCAGTGTGGGGAAGGGTTATTTGCTGTGAAAACCTTTAAAAAAAAAAGAATTACGCCTTATCAAATTTTGATGGTTAATATTGACCAGAAGGTAGGCCTAACATTTTGACATCTGAACAGAATTTATTCCATGTTTGGCTTTTTCAGATATTTACTATATATAAATAATAATAAATTACGAAGCCCTAACTAAAAATAAAAATAAGAAATAATTCAAATACTTGAAAACTTATCATTTGGCCGTAAGTGGTAAAATTCTAAAATAAGGGTAATCTGAAGCCTAGCCTATTTAACCAAGCTTAAAGCTTAAATATTGTATACATAATATAAAATAAAGCTTATTTATAAAGTTGAAAGTGTTTTTAGGATTTTGGGGACTTATTTTTGGAAAAAAAAAAAATATGGCTAAGGTGAAGCAATTGAGGCAAAGATTAAATCATTAAAAAGGAAGAGATCAGCAAGGGAGCGAGTCATTACCAGGCTTTTAAATAGCTTTAATAGCAAAGAAAATCCAAATAAAAGGGATTATGATACTATTTTGGGTGGTTTAAATAGAATTAAACAGGAAATAATTATTATAGATGAGGAAATTGTTACATAAAGACGCAAATCAGTTTCATTGATGACAAGAAATTCATCCATTTCTAATGATGACAAACTAAAAGCCAAGTTACCAACATTACAAGTACCAATATTTGAGGGTGATCAAACAAAATTTCAGTCTTTTCTGGAAAAGTTTGATAGTTTAATTGGCAACAAAGATTATATATCTGATGTTGACAAATTCAGTTATCTGCTTAATTATTTAAAGGGCCCATCCCTAAAACTGGTTGATGCTGCCATACCAGCAATAGGCAGCTCATAAAATAGCTCTCAAATTACTAGAAAGAAATTTCCTAAATAAAAAAATAGTAAATGATTTAGCAATAAAATTAAAAAATATAAAACCAGCCAAGGATAACCATCAGGATCTGTACAATTTCTATTGTGAAATTGAATGCATGTTAGGTCAACTACAAAATAACGACAGATCTAGAGAAATGAACATGGTTTATCCAAGCCATAATATTTGATTGTTTACCTACCCAAATTAAGGATATTTTCCAAAGAATAATGGGAAATGTTTTGTCAATGTACAAATCTTCAAAGATTAATTCACAAACAAAGAAATTCAAACAAAATCAAAGCCACAACATTATAGGGCGGGTCATATTATGCATTTTTTTTAAATCAATGGAGAGGGGTGTTCAAATGACATATTTTGGTGTATAGAACACAATTCTGAAGAAAATATTTAATTCTGATAACCCTAACCTACATCATTTTGCAGTTGATTATTATTAAATTGTTGATTATTTTACTATTGTAGTTACCCCAGAATATGTCTCACATTTTCTATCATGGCTGCTCACGTTATCTCTCATAGAGCATTGTTTTAACTAATTCATATAAACACATATAATGTAATTCATATAATAATAATAATATTTAAATACTCAAATAAAAAGGTGTGCCATTCCACTTAATTGTAATTATCATACAGTTTGGTATATGAAATATTTTGATGGTTTTCTGGCGCGCATAAGGCCATTTTCTGAGCCACCTTTCTCAGAGGCTAGAATGTAACGTTTCAGAACATTCTAAAACGTTTTGTGAAATATTTGAAGTGACTCATGATTTATGAAGCTATTTTACCACCTCGGCTTGCAGTGAGGGGATAGATTTAATGATTATCTACTGATATTTTTTTTGTTACTCTTCACATGTGAGTATTATTCTGTTATATTTTAGAAAAAGCTATTTCTACGCATATTATAGTGATACATTGAGCAAAATTTAATTAACAACTTTGATTTGAGCTAAAATTAGGTGTGAAAGCTGGAGTAATGCGGAAGCTGGAGCTGCACCTGGGGAGAAAGCTGGTCTGGTTGGTGTGCAACCTGCACACTGTTGAACTTCCCCTGCACCATCTCATTGTTGACCTTGATGGCCCTACTCTGTCAGACAAAAAATTATCCGGGCCAATAGGAAAGCTCCTTGATTCTGCTACAGACTTTGATATCAATCCGAACTTCACCCGAATCTCTGTTGGCCCTCCACTGATCAAGCTTCCTGACAAGGTCATTCAAGATCTCTCAACTGATCAATACTATGGCTATAAAATTGTCTGTGCAGTCAGGGATGGAGTACTTCCTGCAGGGCTGGCTCTGTTAGAGATAGGACCAGTAAACCACAGCCGCTGGCTCACCACAGCGAACAGACTTCTCAGGCTCTGGGTGTCAAAGCACAGACTTAAAGGAAAGAACCTGAAGATTCTGCAATTCATTGTGGAATTCATCATTGGAGTGTATTACCCATGTTGGTTCAACGTGAAGGTCAAGCACTCCTGGATCGAAGGACCTAGGCACATCCTCTTTCAGCTGGACTGCCTCAAGTCCCAGAGAAAGGAGGTGCTGGATATTGTGATGCCAACTGTGAGAAGATCTGCTTGGTATGCCCACAGTGAAGTCATCCTCACAAGATGTACTAAATACATAGACTTAGAATCCCAGATAAACAGGTGTTCTTGGTTAAACCTTTGTACTAAATGCACAGGTGCAGGACATACAACTAAGACTGCAAAACAAAAATAAGATTCAAATGTGTTAATTGTGAAAGTTTAAAAATCATGTTTCTCGTCTTTGCGATTCATTTAAAAATTCAAATAAACAAAACACGAAGAAAAATGGAACACACATTTAATGGACATCTATCAATAAATAATGTCAAAAATTCTAGTGTACTCTTACCTACAATAACTTTAGATTTAAAAAATAAAAAAGGTGGGACAACTCCTATAAGATGTCTAATAAATTAATAAATTAGAAGTAATTTTACTTTTGGATTTTATATACTTGCGTTTATATTCACATTGTTATAGTTAAGTAATTGAATATTTGTGGTTTTTAGCAATTTAGAAGTTTTCATAGCATGCTGGCTTAATTTAACTTAACCTGCGACAGTTATAAACTAATTTTTAACTGCACAATGCCATCGCAGAAAGTGTTGTGTGTTAGGTGTTGGGTAAACCGATAGTATTTGGAATTTAAAGATTATAACGGCAGTCCTATAGTGATTAGAGAGAGACCAATTTGTTTCTTTTGCGAGTTAATGGAGGAAATAGTTGACATAAAACAGTGTACATGATGTAACTGAAAGACTTGCAACACTTGATAAGGGCAGGGGTAGGGGTAGGGCTATGGTTGACAAAAGCCAAAGCAATACTAACATTGAAGATGTTAGTAATTTGAAGGGTGAGGTGCGTAACCTAGTTTCTAGTTTAGGTAGCTTGTCAGGAAGGTTGGATAGAGTTGAGGAAGGGGTTAAGGTTGGTCTGAGATTAGTAGATGGGGAGGGATTTAGAGAAGTTAAGGGTGGAGCTAGGCCGAGTACATTAGGTGATAGGAATACCCCCTATTGAGATTTTGAACCCTTTCACCCATTTGGAAAGGGATGTGAATGAGGGGGAAACTATTTTAATTGGGGACTCTTTAGTGTGCCATATGGACACAGTTCGTTAAACGGCATCCAACCAAGAGGAGGAGGGTCTGTCTCCCAGGGGCCAGGGTTGACAGAGTTAAGAGACAAAGTGGATAGGATTGACATTGCCTCCCATCACTCAATGTTGGTGATGATGGTAGGAGGCAACAACTTGTATAGGCCTGATACGAGTGTGCCTGATGTTTTGGATATATAGGGGGTTAATTAGGTCCCTGAAGGCGAGGTCAACTAGGTCTTTAGTTCTAGGTATTACCCCTAAGCACAGTTTGGGTCTTAGGATTACATGAAAAACAATATTTTTGAATAATAAATTAGAAGAGATTTGTGCTGAGGAAAATGTACCCTTCGTAAAGCTGTGGTCCAAATTCAGCGATCCTAGCCTTTTTATAAAAGATGGGGGTGCATTTTAATGAAATAGGTAATGCTAGGCTAGGTAGGTTAATTGACGAAAATGTACGAAAGCTATATAAGTCAAAGCCTTCTTTAAACATTGTGGGTTCGGGGAACTTGGGCCCGACGTGAAAAATAGCTTAAAATGCCAGCCCATAGTAAAAAATAACTTAAACGCCTTTTATTGTAACTCGCATAGTATTAGAAATAAATTAAATGAATTTAAGGCAATAATTAATTCCAGTAACTAGGATATAGTTGCTATCACTGAAACATGGTTAAATACAGTGACTCAGGACTTGTTGGGGGAACTTCATATACCAGGTTTTAAACTCTCTACTAATGATAGGTTACATAGGTTTGGTGGTGGTGTTTTGCTGTACATTCGTAATTCCCTTAGGGCTATCGAAGTTAAGATAGATTTTCCAGCAGTAATTAATGCGATATGCGTTGAAGTTTTGGCGCGTAGTATTAGTTTTAATTTTGTTGTTGTTTATAGACATACCATTTGTTGGTTTACGTCGTCGTCGTCGGCCTAGGCAAGCTACGGCTTGGGACCGTAGCGCATCTATCCGGTATAGGTTAACCTGGATGATGTAGCCATAAGCACTGCCGCTGGTTAAGTGCCAACCAGTGATTATCTCACTAGCCGTATTGAGTCCGTTAGGCGAAACTGCGACAGTACCAAAGGTGGAAAATATAACCCTTGGATTTCTATTATTTATTTGTAAAATGGACATGGTATTAGATTAAAATAATTATTTGAATATAAATAATTAACTGACAATTGTGATATATAATTAATTATGTTTACATACAATAAAATAATACAATATACATAAAATTAGTATTAATGTGGTTTACAATTGAATTATGATGGTAACTAATTTAAAATGAATTTATAACTATTCCGAAATTCAAGACGGTAAAATTAACATTTATCTTGAAACTAAAATAAGAGTATTCACTACACACTCCCCCACCAGAGAGGAAGTTCAAAGAGTTCCGAACGACACAGATTTCCCCGGGACCTTTTTGGTAGCTACATGTACCTCGCTTAAGGTTGATTCCAAAAACGCAGGCTTAAGACGATCGATAGAAACCTTGTCGACCTTGGAACCGCGCTGGATGAGAAATGATTTGCGCGTACGTCGGAGAACTTCATAGGGCCCGTCATATGGACATTGGAGAGGCCGTTTTGGGAGAGGTACACGAACGAAAACGTGGGTGCAAGATTGGAGGGCTGGGGAAACAAAGATGTTCTGTTGGCTAGTCAATCGAGGGGGAACAGGCTGAAGGGACTGCATGTGAGAGGAAAGTGTTTGAGCGAATTCCGTAGGATCACATGACTTATCCCCTGCAGTGAAGTAGCCACCTGGTAGCCGCAGTGTTGTTCCATAGACTAGTTCAGCCGCTGTAGTCTTCAGATCACTCTTAAATGCAGAGCGAATACCAAGCAACACGAGTGGAAGCTTATCCATCCAATGGGAGTCTTCGTGACACATAAGGGATGACTTCAGCTGGCGATGGAAGCGTTCGACGAGGCCGTTAGCTTGCGGATGATACGCACAGGTATGCGCATGTACTGTACCCAACAAGCTGGTAAACTTCTTCCAAAGCGAAGACTCAAATTGGCGACCTTGGTCAGTGATGACTTTTGTCGGCAATCCAAATCTTGATACCCATCCATGAAGAAAGGCTCTTGCAACAGTGTCCGCTTGGATATCAGGAAGTGGGATGGCTTCAGGCCATCTGGAAAAGCGGTCGAGACAGGTGAGCAGATAACGTTGGCCTTGAATCACTGGAAGAGGGCCAACAATGTCTACATGAATTACCTCAAATCGCTGGGATGGGGGCGGAAATGCGTCAAAGGGGGACCTGGTGTGCCTTTGGACTTTGGCACGCTGGCAGGCAAGGCACGTTTTGGTCCAATGTTTGACATCCTTCCGCATCGAGGGCCAAACAAAGCGAGAGGCAACCAGGTGTTGCGAAGCACGGATACCAGGATGGGAGGGCTTATGAAGATCCGTGAAGACTGCTTGTCTGTGACATGGAGGGACATAAGGGCGAATAGCAGCTGTTGATACGTCGCAATAGAGGGGCACAGACAATCCTGGCATACTCATTTTCTTGAGGGAAAGTGAGTGAGTGGAGTCTTCTCTGAGCAGGTCTTGTAGTTCCGTATCCTTATCTTGATCCTGTGCAATAGCATTCCACAGTGTAGAGCTGAGGGTAACAGAAGTAATCTCTATTCTTGAAAGTGCATCCGCTGGAGTGTTCAAGACACCTTTGATGTGGCGGATATCTGTGGTAAATTGCGAGATATAATCGAGTTGCCTGATGACTCTGGGAGAGTGGTTACAGCTGTTTTTATTGAAGACAGTGACCAAAGGTTTGTGGTCGGTAAAAACACAAAACTCTCGGCCTTCAAGGAAATGTTGAAAATGCTTCACGTTTAAGTAAATAGCAAGAAGTTCACGTCCGAAAGCACTATAACGCGTTTGGGCTGGCTGCAGCTTTTTCGAGTAAAACGCGATGGGTGCTTGTTGACCGTTAATGGTTTGTTCCAACACTCCACCGATCGCAACATCTGATGCATCGACCGTCAGAGTTAGGGGGGCATCACTGATAGGAAATGACAGAGACAATGCACTATTGATAGCATTTTTGGCATTGTCGAACGCCTGTAAACTATCGCTACACCATACCAATTTCGTTACCTTGCGTTTGTGTGTGATCATAGCGTGTAGAGGAGCAAGAACACTGGCACAGTTTTTAATGAACTTGTGGTAATAGTTTACCAAACCTAGAAACCGACGTAACTCACGCTGATTATTTGGCATTGGGTAATTTTTTATCACTTCACACTTGTCCTGAAGGGGGGTAATTCCGTGCTGCGAAATCGTGTGACCAAGAAATTCCAAGGTTGGCTGTGCAAACACACACTTAGATGCATTAATAGTAACACCGTATTGTTTTAAGCGTTGAAAGAGGAGTGAAAGATGTTCCTTATGTTCCTCTTCCGTTGAGCTGGCCACAAGCAAATCATCGATGTAGGCATAAACAAAGTAAGCCTCTGGTGACCTCATCTATAAACCTCTGAAAGGTTTGCGCAGCATTCCGTAGCCCGAACGGCATCTTCACAAATTCGAATAACCCAAATGGTGTACAAACTGCAGTCTTGGGAATATCCGAAGGCTCTACGGGAATGTGGTGGAAAGCCTTAACGAGGTCTATTTTACTGAAGATAGATTTGCCGTGGAGAAGAGAAGTAAAGTCTTGGACATTTGGTACCGGATATCGGTCCGGGATGGTTGTCGAATTTAAAAACCGGTAATCCCCACATGGTCTCCAGTCTCCTGACTTCTTCTGGACCAGGTGTAGGGGAGAGGACCAACTGCTTTTGGAAGGTCTTATTATCCCAAGATCTATCATAAGCTGGAATTCCGATTTGGCAGCTTTCAGTTTGTCCGGGGCAAGACGTCTGGGTTTTGCAAACACAGGGGGACCTTTTGTTGTAATGTGATGGGTAATGGTGTGCTTAATGGTATCACCCATCTGCATCGGTTGAAGAATTCCTGGATATCGGTGGAAAAGGCACTGGTACATGGAATTAGGGGGAACGAGGGAAAGTGCAGAGTTCGAGGCGTCCGGAAGGGCAACCTGTTTGGCAAGAACAGAAAGCAGTGTGGCCTGGTCGCATAAGCGTCGCTTGTCAAGATCCACCAGGAGTTTGAAATGCTGGAGGAAGTCAGCGCCGATTATGGGATGCTGCACTTGAGCACAGATGAAAATCCACTTGAAGGATCGGTGAAGGCCCAAGTTTAGTTCACGCGACTGAGTACCGTACGTGGGTATGCGTGAACCGTTAGCAGCGTATAGAGGCGGAGATTCCGAGTGCGTATGACCAGATTTTTGAGGGAATACACTGACTGACGCTCCGGTATCAACCAAGAAATTGACACCAGAGTTCCTGTCCTTTATGAATAACAGGTTGGCAGTGCGAGTACTAGACGCCATTAGGACTCGCTGCTGGGGTTTTCCGACGAAAAATTGCAAGGGGAGATGCACTTCCTAGCCTTCTTTCCAAATTTAGCGTGGTAGAAGCAGATCTTCCCGGAACTCGAACGATGCCTCTTCGTAAATCTTGACCGAGAATGGCTTCTTTGCCGTTGATTTTGTAGCAGAGAACAAACGTGGTTGAGTTGTTGACTTAACTCTTTCACTTTCAACTCCAGTTCCGATTGTGTGTTCACGTTGTTGACCGGAGCTGTGTCAATCTCCACTACTTTGTCGGCAGTTTCTGCTAGTTTATCAACTGGAGTAGCAGGATCCATAGTGGCCAAGACACGCTGAGCTGATGGAGGAAGTTTCTCTGCAAGAACAACTGTCTAAAGATGTCCTTATCGAAGGTTTGTGCGCGTTCGCCTAGAGCGCACTGCATAGCCCTCAGCATTTGAGTGGGCTTATGGTCTCCAAGTTCTTCTTTTGAGATTAACTGATGTAGTTTCTCACGCTCGGAGACAGTGGTGCGGCACAGGATGGCAGACTTCAGATCGTTGTATGGGTCCTCACTCGTGGAAGTAGACACGATGACGTCACGGACTTCAGAGATGATGCTCGCTGGTAGAGAGGACAAAACATGATCGTATTTCGTCCTGCTAGCGGTGATCCTTCCCAAGTTGAATTGTGATTCCACTTGGTGGAACCAAATAAATGGATCACCCGGCCAGAAGACGGGGAGCTTTACGCTCAAGTGGGAGATGGCACCAGCGTCGTCAGGCATCTTCTCCTATGCTTGCTGACGTACAAGCAAGACGACAAGTTACCAACGAAGGAGTGGAGGTTGAGACGAGCGCAGGCACAGAGCGCACGGGCAGGGGTGAGGGGCAGAGGGCACGAGCGACATTACAGTCTGATCCTAGTCGCTCGGGTGAAGGGGGTGATGGGCACGAACAACGTTACAGTCTGGTCCTAGTCGCTCGGGTGAAGGGGGTGATGGGCACGAACGACGTTACAGTCTAATCCTAGTCGTTTGGGTAAAAGGGGGGAATCCAACTCCGGAGTCACCAATTGTTGGTTTACGTCGTCGTCGTCGGCCTAGGCAAGCTACGGCTTGGGACCGTAGCGCATCTATCCGGTATAGGTTAACCTGGATGATGTAGCCATAAGCACTGCCGCTGGTTAAGTGCCAACCAGTGATTATCTCACTAGCCGTATTGAGTCCGTTAGGCGAAACTACGACAGTACCAAAGGTGGAAAATATAACCCTTGGATTTCTATTATTTATTTGTAAAATGGACATGGTATTAGATTAAAATAATTATTTGAATATAAATAATTAACTGACAATTGTGATATATAATTAATTATGTTTACATACAATAAAATAATACAATATACATAAAATTAGTATTAATGTGGTTTACAATTGAATTATGATGGGTAACTAATTTAAAATGAATTTATAACTATTCCGAAATTCAAGACGGTAAAATTAACATTTATCTTGAAACTAAAATAAGAGTATTCACTACACATTCAACTCTTCAATACAGATACTAGGTTTTACTCACTTCTTGGTACCTTTATTGACAATCGGAATAGTATAATTGTCAGAGACTTTAACTGCCCTAATGTTAATTACAAGACTTTTACTGTTAATGAGGAGGGTTTGAGATTGAGTTACCAAACAAACACGCAGTAACTATTTTAGATTTGATGACAAATGGCGAAAATATAGTTGATAGTTTAGGATGTAATGATCATCAAAATCTTAGGTTTAAGTTATTGATAGAAAACACCAAGGATAGTAATGTAATAGAAGTCCCTGATTTTCATAGGGCTAATTTTGATAGTTTTGCAGATAGGATGAGAGTAGTGGACTGGGATAACTTATTTATGGGTAATGACACAAATTTGCATTGGGTGGCATTTAAAGAAAGTTTTAGGAATATTGAAAGTGAGTTTATTCCTCGTAGGCCCAAGTGGTGGACTAGGGAAATAGGCAAGTTCATAAACAAGCGTAATAGAGCGTATAGACTTAAGCACAATGGCACAATGGCACAGCAGCTAACTTTAATAGATATATTGAGCTTAGACATCAGGTTAAAAGATCAGTTAGGAATGCTAAGTGTAATTTCGAGATACTTATAGCTGCAGATAGTAAACATAATCCCAAAAAGTTTTTTTGAATATGTCAATAATCGTAAGCCAATAAAAGATAACATAGGCCCTCTAGTGGATGTTAACTGCGCTTTGGCTTCTGATGCTCAGGCGATGGCAGGTATTTTCAATAACTTTTTTGCAACAGTTTTTACCGTAGAAGACGTAAATAATGTTCCTGACGTGGATGATATCGTTCAATTTTGTAGCAAGACTATTTTGGATGAAATAACTGTTTACGAGGGTGAGATTGCGCATTATATCGATAGGCTAAAAGTTAGCAAGGCTTCAGGCCCTGATGCTTTTTATCCCAGACATTTGAAAGATTTGAAAGACATTATCGTAGGCCCCTTAACAAAGATTTTTAATCAGTCACTAGAAGCAGGGATCATTCCTGAAGACTTCAAATTAGCTAATGTCACACCTACCTTTAAAGGCAGCAACCACACAGTAGCTAGCAATTATAGGACCATCAGCTTAACATCAATTGTCTGTAAACTTTTGGAATCCGTAGTTAGGGATCGTATCATCTATCACTTAGAAAGTAGAGATTTGATTAATAGTAGTCAGCATGGGTTTCGATGCCATAGATCTTGTTTAACTAATTTGTTAGAATTTTATAATGAAATAGTGCGCAAATATGATAGGCATAGAGCAGCTGATGTTATTTATTTAGATTTTAAAAAGGCGTTCGATACAGTTCCGCATAGGAGATTAATTGAGAAGGTTAAAGCGCACAGCATATGCTGTCAGGTAGCTAACTGGTTAGAGGAATGGCTTCGTGCTAGGAGACAGAGGGTCGTTGTTAATGGTAGTGAATTGGGGTGTTTGGATGTAGGTAGTGGTATCCCACAGGGTTCAGTGTTAGGCCCATTACTATTCGTAATTTATATTAATGAGACAGATGTAGGATTGACTAGTAACATGTCAAAATTCATGGATGATACTAAAATAGGCAGTAAGGTTGTTAACGAGGATGATAGAAATAGGTTCCAAGACTATGTAAATATGATTATAGAGTGGACGGATAAGTGGCAGGTGCAATTTAATGTAGACAAATGTAAAAATGTAAAGTTTTGCATGTAGGTTCTCGTAACAATAATTACACTTACACGATGGATGATAGAGAGTTAGCGAGCGTTGACGAGGAAGTAGATTTATGGGTACGCGTATCTAAGGATTTAAAAGTTAGGAACCAGTGCCTGGAGTCTTGCGCAAAAGCTAATACGATGTTAGGCTTCATAGCGCATAATTTCAAATTTAAATTGAAGGATATTATATTGCCCTTTACAAGTCCCTAGTCAGGCCTCATTTAGAATATGCCATTCAGTTTTGGTGCCTGTATTTGCGTGAGGATATTGATAGGTTAGGAAGGGTTCAGCGTTGTGCCACCAAACTAATTCCATCATTGCACAACAAGCCTTATGAAGATAGGATTAAAGAGTTACACTTACATTCACTTGAAACAGAGATTAAGGGGGGAGCTTATTGAAGTTTTCAAAACCGTTACTAACATCAATAACGTAAATTTTGACAAACTGTTCACTTTCAATAATAGCAATACTCGTAATAATGGATTTAATTTGCGTGGCAGACATTTCATTACTAATATCGCTAAAAACTTCTTTACGTTTAAAGTAATTGATAAATGGAATAATCTTCCCACATCAGTCATTCACTCTCCTAGCATTAATATGTTTAAGAACCATTTAGATAGCAATTTTAAAAATATTAATGTTTAAAATAAAAAACAATTAGTAACAGGAGCTCTAGGGGTGGTGGTTGAGGATGAGTCTGTTGACGATTAATACCAGCTTGTGACATGCCAGCAAAAAAATTATATATATAAAAAAAAAATTAGACTAACACAAACGTAGATGTAGCTCGTAGCGTAAACTAACCTACTTTTTATTTAACTTTACCTACTTTTGTTTTTCTTCTTATCCTCTCCTTGCATGTAAGGAGAGGTAAGCATTCTTATTTAACTACTTTTCATTTTTCACCCCTTTCCTATTCTCTTTGACTATTTTTCTGACTTGTTGGCAGTGGCTGCCAGATGATGGTGAGTCTTTTTTCTCTTTTCCTGAATGAATGTTAACTCATGAATGATAGGTGTTGCTACTTGCTTAACCCCTTATTCGCTTCTCTTAACCCCCTACTCTTTCCTTTCTGTCAGGCTAACCTTAGAGTGGATCTTAGGGTCTTTGTTAGCCTTAGCTTCTGTAGATTCTTTTTCCCAACAAACATTTGTAGATCAATCATTAGTTAATTAGGCCTACAAACTCAAAAATGAACAAGAATTGTGTATAACATCATTTGTCAAAGAAAATGAACAAAGAAAAATATAGTACAGTCAATTTAGATCTGGATATACCCACAGAGAATAAAACAACAAATATAGAAGTAGTAGTCATTAAACAAGTTGGTAACAAAAATCTAAAATACCAAATTTAAAACAAGTAATAATTTAAAAAGCAGTATAAAATTGAAGACAAATTTAAATGATTCAATAGGTAATGTTCAAATGTTAATTGGAGCTGATTATATTCACTTAATTCAGAAGGGCATAGTCAGAATAGATGGGATAGCTCTAGGTGCTCACTGGGGTATAACTCCACTGGGACAGAGATAAATATAAAATAACAATGAAAAATAAAAATATGACTAACAAACTCGCCCTATTATGACAAGGTCTTACACAACTCAAATAATGACAAATACTGAAATATTGAATAAATCATTAACAACTGAAGAATTAGATAAAGGTGTACAACATCTCTGGCTATTAGAGTCAGTGGGGGGTGCAAGATGGTGTCATGCAGATGAAAACCAATTAGTGGTTGAAAACTTTGAAAATACCATCATGTATGAAAATGGCCATTATTCAATTGAACTACCTTGGAAGATCAATAGTTGAAAATTAAATGATAATCTAAAGGTAGCTAAAGGTCATCTCTATAATTTGATGAAAAGATTAAAAAATGACAATAGCATTAAAATGTTTGATGATGTTTTCAAGGACCAGCTGGAAAAAGGCTTCATTCAGGAAGTTAAAGAGCACCCCCTTAAAAAAGAGAACTGCCATTATCTAACACAGGAGTCTATAGAAAAAGGCACCCACAACAAAACTTAAGAGTTGTGTATAACTGTAGTCTTAAAATGGCAATAAGCATAGCTTGAAAGACTGTCTCATAGAGGGGCCTAATCTTATTTCAGACCTTGTAAAAAATCCTTCTAAGATTTAGATTAGATGACTATGCAGTTCAAAGTGATATAAGCAAAGTTTTTTTGAGAATTCATCTGAAAAATGACTGAGACAAAGATCAACCAAGATTCTTGTTGTTTAATGATCCATATGACTTAAATAAAGGGTTTAAAACATTTAAATTTAATATGGTTTTGTTTGGGGCAAATGCAAGTCCTAGTTTACTGGCTTTAACCATCAAACATCACTTAAATTTGTATGATGAAAATGTTTTAACTGTTTAGTTCTTGAAAGACCACTTCTATGTAGATAACCTTATAGGATCAACCAAAACAGTCAGAATTAAATGAAGTTTACATAAAAGTAGATAAAATAATGAAAGAAGGTAATTTTGAATTGAGTGAGTGGATCACAAATAATGAGAATCAAAAAATAAAATCAGAAGACAAAGGATTGACAAAACCAACAAACAGGGTGAAAATATTAGGTATGATCTGGGATTTGAACTCAGATTCTAAAGTTCATGACTCACTCTGCACAAAAGGCTACACCTTAGATACAACAGCTAACACAAAAAGAAAGATCTTATCCAAAAGTTCAAAAATATTTGATCCTATGGGTTTACTCCTTCCTTCTACTATCAGATCCAGGGTTCTTTTACAAGAATTTTGGAAACAAAGTAGACTGGGATGATCCTATAACCAATAAACAACAAGATAGCTGGAAAAGGTTAGCTAAAGATCTCAAACTACAAAACAAATATTCCCAGAGTTTGTGGACACAGAGATACACCTCAAACTTTGCATGTATTTGGCGATGCCAGTGAAAAGGTGTATGGCTGTTGCGCTTACCTTGTAGGTGAGGATGGCAGTCATTTGATCTATACCAAGGGGAAAGTAACACCCTTAAAACAAAAGAAAACTATTCCTCAGCTTGAACTACTTGCAGGTTACCTAGCTGTAAAAATAACAGGATTTCTCCATGAAGTCTACCATGATGTAAACATCACAAATACATATATTTGGCTTGACAGTCAAATCTGCATGGCATGGATCAACTCTGATGAGTTAAACTCAAAAAACATCTTTGTCTAACAGATTAAGACACATTAAAGAAGCTAGACAAAATTTGGACATAACCTTCAGATACATTCCAACAAAAAATCCTGCAGACTTTCTTACAAGAGGATTATCCTGTAAATTACTAAAATCAAACAAAAATTGGTTTCATGGACCTGAATTGATTCAGGATGAAACAATGTGGCCAGCAGAACAAATCAATGTAAAGCTTAACATGATAACCACAAATAAAGTTGAGCCACTATTAGATTATAACAATTATTCTGACTTTGGCAAACTTGTAAGGGTAACATCTTACTGTCTCAGATTCCTTCACAACTATTTAAAGAAAATAAATAAACAAAGAAATAATGATAATGAAATGTATACAAGTCTAGCTACCAAATATTGGATTAACCACATACAACAAACAGAATACAAAAATGAAATAGATTTTCTAACAATTGGTAAACAAATGAACAGAGCACCCTCTGTGGTAATAAACTTGAATCTCTACATCAACAAAGATGGCTTATTTAGATGTAAGGGTACATTAAACAAATCACATATAACAGTAAACAACCCTTTCTTCCTAGGTTCCATCACATTACAACCCTAATTATTAGAGAGAAACACAATGAACTTTATCACATGGGTGTTCCACAAACATTAAATGCCATTAGAAAGTTGTATTAGCTAGTAGCCCAAAGGCAGAATGACTATAAAGACAGTTTTGAATAACTGTCACCTGCAAAAGGATTAATTCCAGATATTTTCCACAACCCTAAGCACCACCTGAAACTCATTTATTTATTTATTTATTTATTTATTTATTTATTTTATTTTATTTTTATTTTTTTTCCCCATTCATCCAGATCTTTGTTCAAGAAACCTGCAGACAATTGTAGTCATTCAAAGAACCTCATCAAATTCACAAGGCTCCAAATATGAATTGAGAGGCAGGTTGACATGCTTTGGAATCTGCTCTCCACCCTCTTTCTTGTATAGGGCTGCAATCATCCGACGTTTCATTGCAGATGGAACATCAGCATCGAAGGAGGCCAATGGAATCATTTCCTCAGAGGTACCAAAGCTGTCTTGCCAGCTAATAACTGGCTGCTTTAGAGATCTGCTGTGGATACAACCTCAATGATTCCAAAAGGCAAAGATCCTGGGCTGGAGTGGAAGCAGCCATTGGAGCAGTGAAGATGCTCATGTCTTGCAAGCATGTTTTCTCTTTCAGTGAGAGATGTTGCAATTGCTCCAGGAACATCCACATCTTGATAGAATACAGGACCTTGCACATCCAGCGAGCATGATGCATCACACCTGAGGGCCTGAATCAAATTGGCAATTCAAGATTTCCACCAAATTCCTTGTAATCGTCTCTGTATGTTTCATGCTAGATTTGGTCTTTGCTGAACTTCAGAAATTTGTTCTTGTATTCCCTAACTTGAATTTTCCAAATTCTATACTCTCTGGTTATGGCTTACATGCCAATCTCAACCTAAATACATCTGCACTGTTTACCTTTCTCCTAATTCTACTGACTATCCAAAATTCTTTAACTACCTCACTTTCAGAGTGGAATACATTCCATCCCACTCCCCCTTTGCTGAAATCTCCATTTTACGAGATTTCAATGTTCACCACCACCTTTGGCTTTCCTCCCATTTCACTGACATCCCTGGTGAACAAGCTTACTTTTTTTTAACCTCTTTTCTTATCCTCTCTTTACTTGCATGTCTGCAGTATGCATGGTATGTGTGTTTTCTTATTTTACTTTTCATCTTTCACCCCTTTCATATTCTCTTCAAATACCTTTCTGACTTATCAACAGTGGCTGGTGGATGATGATGGTGAGTCTCTCTTTTTTCTGAATGAATGAATGATGGTTTTGCTACTTACTTAACCCCTTATTCTCTTCTTTTAACCCCCTACTCTTCTTTCTCTTGGGCTAACCTTAGAATGGATCTTAGCATCTTTGTTGGCCTTAGCTTCTGTAGAACTTTTCGGATCAAATGTAGAATTCGGACCCCAGCCTTTTTTAGTTAGCTTTATAAGGCTAACTAACGAAAATATCATGACCTAACCTAACCAATCGTTGGGTTAACTGTACACCCTTGACGATTGGTTAGGTTAGGTCATGATATTTTCGTTAGTTAGCCTTATAAAGCTAACTAAAAAAGGCTGGGGTCCGAATTCTACATTTGATCCAACTTTTCTATCCTAAATGACCTAGAGCAGATTGTACAGCATCATCCTACTCATATCCCTGATCATCTTGGAGATAGGCCCAACACACTGTATTTATTTCTTCTCTCATCATCCTCCTTACTCTGTCAAACTTTTTTCTCCATTGGGCTCCTCCAACCACAATCTAATATCTGTTTCCTGTCCTATCGCTCCAATTCGGCCTTTGGATCCTCCCAAGAGGAGGCACCTTTGGCACCACTGGTTGGGAGGCCCTCAAGTAGCACTTTTGTGATTTCCCATGGAATGATTACTAATTTTGTGGCTGGGGCCCTTCCAAATGTACTGTGCACATCATGGAGGTGATTCTCTCGGACATGGAGCCATATATTCCATATTCTACTATTACTACAAAAAAAAAACCCTTTGGTTTAACTTTATTCTAATGCTATCCACAACAGAGGGGAGGCTTTCAGAAGGTACCATCACTATCCAACTCCTGACTCTCACTCAGCTTATATTTCTGCCTGGATCGTGCAAAATCTGTTCTTTGACTCACCAAAAATTCCTTCATCTGACAAAAATGTGAAAATCTAACCAATTCTATTTCTTCTCGCTCTTTCTGACATCTAGCTTAGAACCTCAACAACTTTACTTCCTCTTCTTTTCCTCCTCTTTTCCATAACAACAACTCAGTTACTCTCTCTTTTTCTGACAAAGCTGAACTCTTCACTCAAACTTTTGTTTACAATTCAACCCTGGACAATTTGGCACTGTTCCTACATCTCCTATCCCCTCTGACTTTATTATGTCAGAAATTAGAATCTCTTCTAAAGAGGTTTCTTCTGCCCTATGTGGGCTCAACTCTAGGAAGGCGTACATCCTGGTCCTGATGGTGTTCCTCCTGTTGCTCTGAAGAACTGTGCTGACACCCTTCCTAGGCAAACTTTCATCTCTCTCTTATCTAGTACTTTTCCTTCATGCTGGAAGTTCGCTTTCATTCAGCCTGTCCCGAAGAAGGATGACCACACTCAACCATCCAACTGCTTTGATTTCTTGCTTTTCCAAAGTTTTAAATCTATCCTTAAGATGATTCTAAAACCTCTCTCTTCTCATAATAATCTTTCAGATCATCAGTATGGGTTCCACAAAGGAGACACCACTGGCAATCATCTTCCATCTCTGACTCTTGGTCATCCTCCTTTCAGAATTTTGCTGAAACTTTTGCTATTGCACTAGACATATCAAAAGCTTTTGACTGAGTCTGGCCCAAATCTTTCATTTCCAAACTATCCTCCTTCAGTTTCTATCCCTCTATCTGTGCCTTCATCTAATTTCCTTTCTGGCCAATCTATAGCTGTCGTTTTAGATGGCCACTGTTCTTCTCCTAAAGCTATCAACAGTGGTGTTCCTCAGGGTTCTGTCCTGTCACCCACTCTTTTCCTTTTATTTATTAATGATCTTTTAATTCGCACGTCATGTCCTATTCATTTCTATGCCAATGATTCCACTCTTCATATCTCCACCCGCGATCCAAAGCATCCCTCACAGCAGTCACTCCATGATTCGCCTGGGGCAGCTATGGGGACACCTGACCTCTGATGTTTCTGCTATATCTGATTGGGACAGAAAAAACCTTGTGGCTTTCATTGCCTCAAAAACTCAGTTCCTCCATCTGTCTACTCTTCACAATCTTCCACACAACTATCTCCTTACCTTCAATAACACGTAACTCAATCCTTCCTCTCAACATTCTTAGCATTCCCTTTTTCTCATTATCTTTCCTCGAAAGATCATATTCTCTTTCTAAAGTAGCTTCTAAGAGGTTAGGTGTGTTGTACTTCCTCTGCTGTTCCTTCACCCCGACTCAGTTGCTGTTTCTGTACAGGGTTGTCTGCCCCTCTATGGAATATGCTTCTTGTGTATAGGATGGCTCAATCCACAGCCATACTTGACCAGGTGGAATCAAAGGCTTTTCGTTTCATCAATTCCCTGTCTCTTATTGACTGTCTTCAATCTTTTTCTCTTCGCCACAAAGTATTCTCACTCTCTTTACTATCGCTATTATAACAGACATTGCTCTTCTGAACACTATCAGGTCAACCCATAAGTAATGTCATTTTTTTACGATAGATTAAGTTTAAACTAGTCCTATTCAGTTTAAGCATAAATTTGCTTTATGTGAACCCCTCAAACATGGTGGTATCAGAAGAGCATATCAGGCATATAATGCTTTACGAGTTCAAAAAAGGGAATAGTGCTACTGAAGCAACACGAAACATTCAGGATGTTTATGGCAACAATATTCTGCATGTGAGGAAATGTCAAAGATGGTTTCAAAAGTTCAGGAATGGTGACTGCTGTTTGACAGATGCAGCACACTCTGGATGCCCTGCTGAGTTTGATGATGACCTGCTGTTAGCCACACTTGAAGACTTCAACAACTGTTGAAGAATTAGCCCAGAAACTCAATTCATTCCCATCCACCATCATTTGCAACAACTCAGGAAAGTGCCTAAGTTACGAAAATGGGTGCCACATGAATTGTCAGTCAACAATCTGAGGGTGTGGGTAAACATTAGCACAGCTCTTCATTCCCGTGAACTCCAAGATCCATTTTTGCACCATTTAGTGACTTGATGAAAAGTGGATACTGTACTAGAATGTTAAGCGCCATCGACAGTGGGTTTGTGCTGGAGAACCAGCAACACCACAGCCAAAATCAAATCTTCACCCTCAGAAGGTATTGCTTAGTGTTTGGTCAGATAGAGGTGGTGTAATACACTTTGAAACCTTACCACACAACCAAACAATCACCACTCAAGTCTACTGTCAACAACTGGATCGATTGAACACTGCACTAAAAGGAGAGACCTTCTTTGGTTAATCAGAAAGGAATCGTGTTCCACCACGACAACACACATCCTCAGACTGCTCGGATCACTTCTGCAAAAATTGAGGAGCTTGGGTGGGAAAAACTTCCACATCCTCCAAACCTTGCACCTTCAGATTATCATCTCTTCAGGAATCTGCAAAACTATCTTGACAAGAAACAATATACTTCTTTAGATGACCTGCACACCAGTCTTTGTATGTTTTTTGCCTCAAAACTGCCTAAATTTTATAAACATGGCATTGAAAAGCTTGTACGACATTGGCAGTGTCTCATTGATTCTGATGGCACATATATACTAGATTAAAAAGTTTGTAGTTTTTTTTTTTGTCCATCCTTCAAATCCCGATCTAAAAAACAACATTACTTATGGGATGACCTGATACATGCCTCCTCCTTTTAGGAGAGCACACACCACCAGATTTTTCGATACTTTCTCATTCCTTTTCTGCCCAACTCTCTAACGCAAGGGCTAATCGATATTTTCAATCTTTCATCTACTCAACTGGTCAACTCCAGAACAATCTTCCTCAATCCATCTTCCGTCTTGTCTATGATCTCTCATCATTCAAATGCAGTGTCCAGGCATCTCAAAAACTCGAGACCTTGATTTTGGCTCTCTTTTTCTTCTATGGGGGTGGCTTTTATGGGCATTCACCCTTGGCCCCTCCTTCCAGCATAAAAAAGAAACAGAGTTGAGAGAGGAGTCCACAATGCCAACAGCCTGCTCGTGAGAATAAGACGTACAAAGTCTCAGAATGCGGAGGATGGGAATTTTACGCAGCCAGAGGGGACAACCCCCTCCAGATGCGGTCTTCCAGTGGTAGAGGACTCGAAGGCCTGGTCACCCACCACCTGAGTGCTACAAGACTAGTAAAGAAAGCAGACCCAGGGGATGAGAAAATGCGTACCAGTCAGAGGGGCCAAGTACAAACCACAGGAGGCGGGATACCTCATCCCCAGGGTCACACCATCAGTTTAAAAATGGGGCCCCGTGATTCGGAATTTTTCTCCCAATGGCTCAGACTGCAGCTCCCTAATCTTGCCAGCACAGACACCCAACCAGGCCAACACGGTGACACCCAAAGGGCATAAATGTATAAAATTGACAATATCCTGTTAAAATCAGGGCTGTAGAGTCGGTGATAAAATTTGCCAACTCCAAAAATTTTAACATTCTGACTCAGACTCCAGAAATCTGACTTGTATAATTACAACTCTGACAGAATGTTAAGGCCAAATTGATTACAATTAGCTTTATTAGGGCAATAGAGATTCATAAACAAGGCATTTCATCACCACCACATGACTCATCAGGTTACTTAGTGGCTGTAACTATACTGGTCAAAAAAAGAAACGCAATTTTTGAGATTTATTAATAAACATGAGGACTCAGTATATAGTAAATGATTCTTTAACATAACAGTCAATAACGCGTATGGCCACCCCTAGCCACAATGCAGGCTTGGAGTCTGGCCCTCATTGACCTCAACAGTCTCTGCAGGAAAGCAACAGGGATGGCCCTCCACTCTTCAATAATTGCATTGGTCAGTTCCCTGATGTTCTGTGGCTGATGCTGACGTCTGCGAACTCGCCGTTCAAGTTCATCCCATGCGTGCTCTATCGGTGACATGTCTGGGCTGAAGGCTGGCCATGGTAAGGTCTGCACCTGTTGTCCCTGCAGGTACGCCTGCACTATCCTGGCTGCATGAGGTCTGGCATTGTCCTGTTGCAGGAGCACCAATTCTGGATGTTGCCTCATGAATGGAAGAACATGTGGGTGAAGAATCTCATCCCTGTAGCGCTGGGCAGTCAGAGCTGATAGGCCCATTGCAGGCGTCGTTGCCTTCTTGCATCAGTGAGAAAAGGACCTCTGTAAGGCTTGCGGGATCGGAGTCCTGCATTAGGGAGTCGGTTTCTGACAGTCTGGTCACTAATTCTGTTGTTGTGGATACCAGGTCTCTCTCTGGCTGTCTGACGAGCATTCCGCTGCCGATGACGCAGGTGCTGCAGTACAATGTGGTGATCCTGGCATTGGGTCATCACACGAGGTCGCCCACGTCTTGGCAGGTCCTGAACACTTCCTGTGGCATTGTACCGTCTAACAAGCCTAGAGATTGTGCTGGGATGCACATGCATTCATTGTGCAACTTGGACAGCAGACATGCCTGCATCCAACATGCCCAAGGCACGACCTCTGTTGACCTCTGAGTCGTGGCATGCCTTAATCGCGGGAAAAAGTTTGGTTTTCTCAATGGGCAGTATGTATTCTGTGAAGTCAAAGAAAAAATGCATGCCTTCATAAAGAATACATTCAATTTAATCTCTGTTTATTGTTTGTAACAAAATGGCGTCTTAGCCAGGATTAGTCAGGTTTAAAAACATGCACTAAGTGGCTTTAAAAGATTTGAACAAACATTTAACCATAATCTTGAAACTGTGATAATACCACTAACAACTTAAATTTTACACCATATGCAAGCTAATTGCGTTTCTTTTTTTGACCAGTATATTACGCTGTTATCATTACTTATCAAATTGAAATCTAAAAATCTGAAAAAGATTTAGGGTTGCTAGTAGAAAATTTTTAAATTTCCTTATTATTAATTATGTTAATTAATTATAATCCTTATTAATTATAAGCAACTATATTTATATATTATTTATATATATTATATTATATACTAAAACATTAGGTTAAATCTATTTTATTCATAAAATTGAGCTAGGCCTAGGCTGCTATGGTTATAGTTGAAGGATTTGCACCGACTCCGACTCCATCCAACTATGCACTTTTAACTCCGACTCCACTCAAAATTGACTGACTCCACAGCCATGGTTAAAATACCTTTTGCCTCTTATTAACTCATTAATCATGTGCTAATCTTTTTGTTTTTCTGTCCCATTTTACATATGTATATATATTTTTGTCATCTCTCCTTCTCCCTTCATTCCCTGATGAGGTGTACTTCTGAATACATGAAAAGCTTTGGAATCATCTTTCTTTGTCCTTGTGGGTTTGCATTATATATATATACACACACACACACTTAAATCTTCAGTTAACTAGTTTGCTTCCGCCTGAATTGTTCATTCTGTGAAAGGTTAAGACTGTTGCTCCCACCTTACACCTACAGTTTAAGGTGGAATTTAACCACAACCCACCAAGGCAGTCAGAAATTACAGTCCTCATCCGGACTCAGTCTCATGACCTCCCTATCAGCAGTCTAGTGTCTTAATCACTAAGCTACCTGCAAAGTACCCATTTATCTACCAACCAATTGTGTGTGTTGAGGATGAGCAGTGAGCAGCTGCGTAAGCTGAGCACCACATTTTATATTTTTCATTTGTTCATTCTTCCTCATCTTCTGCAGAACGCTCTTCTACACAAGCATCATTCTTTACATTACTTATACTGTGTTGTTTGCAGTTAAAGTGTGTGTGTATATATATATATATATATATATATATATATATATATATATATATATATATATACAGGGTGTCCCATAAGTCCAGCATCAAAAGAGAAATTCATATTTTTCTATTTCCACAAACCATAATTCATATTTTTCTTTCTACAGGCCATAATGTCTGAGCAAGGAAGAACGAATCCAGATAATTCTACTCACAGGAAATCGGAGTCAGAGAGAGGCCGCTGCTGAATTTAACATACTGCATCCAGACCGCAAGCCAATAACACAGAGTTGTGTTAGCAGACTTCTTGCAAAGTTTAAGGAAACAGGATCCATACAAGATAAACCACACAGTGGACCTTCAAGGAGGTCCACTGACGATGATACAGCGACTGCTATCCTGGCTCATTTTAACAAGTCCCAATAAGTCTCTCCAGCAATTGTCCCCTGAGATGAGTGTTGAAAAGTAGCATCCATCCCATTCTTCAGGCTCACAAATGGCATCCATATAAACTTCAGATCCTACAGAAATTAAGCGATGATGATCCTGACTGGTAGATGGAATTTTGTGAATGGGCTAGGGAACAATATGCTCGGGATGCCAATTTCCCATCCACCATTCTGTTCAGTGACAAGGCTGTTTTTTATGAAAATGGTGAGGTAAATTGACAGAACACCTGCTACTGGTCTCAAAACAACCCTCACTAGTATACCTCTTCAAAGGAACAAGGTGCATCTTGGGTGATGGTATGGTGTGGCATTTGGAAGGATTGCATCATAGCCCCCCCCCCCCCCCCCCTCTTTTGATGAACATGTCACTGGAGGCATCTACCTACATATGTTCAAGGAAGAAGCATTTCCCAGTAGGGTGTGTCAATTTTGGGGGTGAAATGACTAAATTGAAAATCATGTGATTTGGTAGTAATTTAATGTAATCATTTGGTATACAAAATAATATCCTTGCTTCAAAAACAATAAAAAATAACTCCTACCTACATCAATTTTAATTAAAAAAATTCCATTTTTCCATAAATTTGTAACAAAATAACAAATGTGCGCAAACATCCTATCAACATTTAAAGTGGCAATAAGATATCATTCAGTCTTTATTTGAAAGTAACCAATGCAGTCATGTCCTTTTTGCTGCAGTTCCTTGACATCAGCATTCGGCTTGCTACTTGGGCTTTGATGTAGCCTTCTCGCTCTCGTGACTAAATTGACTAGCTTCTTCTGTGACCATTTTCACACATCTCTCCACACTCTGAGTGTGAGAAGGCCACTTTGGCACTTGCATTGGGGCCTCTTTAAGTTGTGTTAAATCTTTGTTTGTTATACATGTCAGTGGTGGCTCCAAAACTTACGAACAAGTTAACTAATTCTGACAATTTTGTGGTATTGACATTTATCGGAGGTACCTTCCTTGATGAAACAGAGCAGTCTCCCCACTGGTCATCATCTAGTGATGTTCCTCTAAGCTTTAGAATGATTTCCACAGCCTCAGTTCGCTCTTTGGTACATTGGCTGCAGAGTATTGCTTGCAAAACTCTCTGGCCTAGCATACCAAGCAGACATTCTCACCACAGAGAACACAATGTCCGCCACTACTTTCCTTTGGGTTCTCAGTAGCTGTAATTGAAACAAGATGTGGTTGGGTCCCTCCATCCACATTGGATTAAGTTTTACATTGAACCAGTGAGGAAGATAAAACCCAATAATAAATTCAACAATCAACATCAAATTCTGTAACATTTTGCCCTTCAGTGCATGTTTGGAAACCCAAATCCTGCAGAAATGAATCACTGTAGTTAACCAACGACTGTGACTTATGGGTCCAATCTCCAAGAGCCAGATTTTGAGGCAACTCTCCTGATCTGATTGCTTGAACAATACGATAAGCGTAAGATTGATCCATGCTGAGGTCTTTGATAACTACTTCAGACAACACTGGAAGGGGAGGGCCTACTCCAACCTTTGGAAATTTTGTATTTATTTCTAATTCCATTGCTTCATCTAGCATGTTGCCAAGGGGGCCTGACCACTTCTTGTTGCTCTTTGTAGGACCATCAAGTGCCTGGATGAGACGACGAAGAGGTAGTTCCCCTGTGTGCAAATCACATACAATCCAAACAACCCTTCTTCCAAGTTTTTTCTCTAAATGCGTCATAACCACCCTGCCATCCAGTGTTCACCACAGTTGAGTCTCCACCAACAGCCTGCAGTGAACTGCCAAGTCTTCTTTCTTGAAGCCAACATCATATTTGATCAGCAATTGCCTCTGCATGTTTCTTGCCTTCTACTTCTGCTTCAGGAACAAAGTGAAACAAATAGTGGCCACCAGGTTCGGAACACAGAGTAGTAGTGTTCTTTGATGAGACCAGGAAACTTTCTGTCCATTCCCTCTACCTCTAGGAGAACTTCTGTGTCATCTTTTATTCCATCAAACAAAAGGCAAGAAAGACCTTCCTCCTTCAAATCTTTTTCATGCTGATCAGATATTTCCATTATTTTTTCTTGTGCTCTTCTTATCTTATTATGATCTATCACTAAGGATGTATCCTCTCGACTGATGAGGCCTGCATCTATCCAAGTGGCAGTGGCAATCTCTGCACTCTCTCATAGCCCCGTATGGTGGCAAATACTGGCAAGGTCAATGTTTGAGATGTCTTTAGTGTTGTATTTCATTCTCTTCGGTGAAGGTTCAGATGGCATTTTGGAGCTATCATCTGATGTTGCTTCTTTCTGTTCATCTCAAGAGCTTTCAAAGAAGTGAGAAACCGCTTGATAGAGCTCTTCATCTCTTTGGGTGGCTTCTTCATTCTTCTTTTTCTTCCCTCTCTCAGATTTTCTCTTTTTTCTTAGCAATAACAATCTGTTTTTTGGTTTCTGAATAATCTGCTGAACCAATCTGTATACTTCCTTGGCCTCCTGCCTTTGTTCTCTGCGCCTTTACGAAAGCCAGCTCCAAAACAGGATCATCATCTCATAAGGACAGTGACAATCAATGTGAGGGTGAGGTTCTCTTCTGCATGAGGGAGAACAATTGGCTTCAGAACAACTCTATGGGACACTGGCAGTTAAAAATGTCAAGAAGAGTATCAAGTGTGTGCAGAAATTTATTTTTCTTTGCTAGTTTTCCTTTACCAAGTGATGTGTCAACTGCTTTGTGCCACAGCTTTGTTAATTTTAGCTCAATAGTTCTATACTGATTGAGTACAGGTGGTTTGAATAACACACTAGCTTTTCTCAACTGATGCAGAAGAGGGGGGAATCATGTCCCTTATGAGCTCTTTCTGTGTAGTTCCTTCTATCCTTTGTATTTTGTTCACGAAGGTGTAACCCTAGTCTCAGCATGTCTCGCAGTGTTGGTAGTTCTGATCCAGGAAGCTCCTTGCCTGTACCAACTAACAGGCTCAAGTGGCATGATGACTGACCTCTTGTCTTCAATTTTGGCATCTTAGGAATATCTGAAAAAGAAAGAAAAAAACATTTAAGTATTTTATATCAATTACGATGTTTCAAAGTTTAGTCATTCGATGTTCTAAAATTCAATAAAAAATATTTCATGGGATTACAACAATTAGACAGAAGAATATGATGATGATAAATAATTGTAATAATCAATAATCCATACTTACAGTTAAACTGTAGTATTCGTCTAGTAGAATAACTATGAAGTAGGTACAAGAGCAATAACAGCAAACCACCATCTATGACATCTAAGAGGCAACTGAGGACTGAGAGTGAGGGACAGTTCTATTCATGTTGTGACTTGTACATTGTACAACAACTATATGACCTTGAAAACACTCCATATGCGATCAGTGGGATGTTCTGTGACAGACAAATAGTTAATCAATATATGTCCTATTATTTAGTAAAAGAGTCAATTTCTGAAACTTTAAGGTGAAATTGATGTAGGTAAGGGTTATTTTATTTCATTTTGGTTGGCCAATTTCAAGTTTTGACATGAAAAGACTATTTTCACTACCAAAATTGATTTGAAAAAAGTTGACAAAATTGAGACACCCTAATTTCCCAGTGTCTTCAACAAAGAAGGAAATTTCCCAACATGGTTCCAGCAAGATGGCACTCCTGCACATTACATCACCCAAGTAAGGGAATACCTGTACCAATTCCCTGGTCAGTGGATAGGATGTATAGGGCCTGTGGAATGGCCAGCTAGAAGCCCAGGTCTCATGCCACTAGATTTTTATCTCTGGGGCCACTTGAAAGCACTGGTATACACAGAGAAAATTAGGAATGTTGAACATTTGCAGCAGCGCATTGTTGGGGCATGTAACATCATTACTCCTGACCAGTGATGTAGTCGAGACGATCGAGATCGAGATCTACCTTCCGAGATAGAGACCCTTAAAATTCGAGATCGAGATCAAGACCAAGCTCATGCCCTTTCAATTTGTTTTACACTACTCTGGAAATTAGACTAAGTATATTAATAAACTAATAACTACTTTCTCAGATGTAGTGTGTTGAATCCAAAATGTGTAGCCTTTAAATTAGCAAATGAATCCCGCAAAAAAGTACACCCAACTTTAGATTGTACTAACTCCTCCAAAAATTGAGATATTTTGGATCTGTTTGATTTAATATAGCAAATTATTCTTTGTTAACGTTCAAAATTTATTCATGTTTAAACGATTTAGTGTTTAAGCATCTGCTTTTAACTGAAGGGTACAACAAAATGGATTGCGCAAAATTGGTGAATGAAAAAATAATGTGTGCTATCGATGTAATGAAAAGACAAATACATAATAATAGATACTTTAACATAATTTTAATAAGATACAAAGCAGATTTTTCTTTATTCCTTATTGCAAAAGTTATGCTTAGTTTCGTTTTCTTTCAACATGACTGCCATTCCTATCGATACAAATCTGGAGTCGAGCTCTCATCTTCCCCATCACTCTTTTGATAAGATCTGGATTGTCTTTTAACAAGTTGATTTCAGCTGTGATGAGAGTCCTCAAATCATCTAAATTGATAGGTTGTGATGCAAATACTCTATTTTTCAAATGACCCCATAAAAAGTAATCACACAGGGTCAAGTCAGGGCTGAATGCTGAATGTTCTCGTCTGTTCTTGCCATCTTTGGATGGCCTGAACGTCCTTTGTTCAAATTGAGGACCGTTCCTTCTTTGTATTTCCGAATATTCTTCAAAATTGTATGTTTAGTTGGAGAAGCTCTATCGGGAAATTGCAGTTCGAAGGTATTGTGAACTTGTTTTAAGCTTTTAGTTTGCAGATAAGTTGTGACCATGAGAATGCGCTGCCTTCGTGTAAACTGCATGATAAGGGTTTCAAAATTATTTATAAATTTAGTAATTCAGATTCTTCATTTATATGTATGACTCGTATCTTAGATACAAAAGTTAGAATTATTTAAAAAAAATATTTGCAATATCCTTCGACGTAAAAAGTATCACATTGGTTAAAGCAAGAGGAGCAATCTGGCTGGGAGAAATGATCATTCGGCGCAACCCATTTTGTTGTACCCTTCAGTTGAAAGCAGATGCTTAAACACTAAATCATTTAAACATGAATAAATTTGAACGTTAACAAAGAATAATTTGCTATATTAAATCAAACAACAGATCCAAAATATCTCAATTTTTGGAGGAGTTAGTACAATCTAAAGTTGGGTGTACTTTTTTGTGGGACATATGGTATATACTTACTTTTTATTTATTTACTTCTTTTATATCCGTTACAGAAGGTTCAATGAACGTGCCCACTACCCAGTTTGACTTGTGTATTTATTTAAAGCGTGATAGGTGCTCATTACACTTAAGGAACATCAGCATGCTCAGAAGATCTGCTGAAGTTCGACTTCTGTGGGGCCTCATTATTATGTCTCCATGGCTAAATACACGCTCAATTGGAGCACTAGAGGCAGGCACTGTTAAAACAGTCATGGCAATATTGGCCAGTGATGGGAATTTATCCCTTTTCTGGTGCCAAAACTTTATTGGAGCAGTTGTCTAAAATATGAGATTCATCGATCTCTAAGAGGTATCACTGCAACTGTTCCCTGCAGTTCAAAATCTTCCCAGTTTCAACATTCTTCTGCTTGGACCGATAGCTTTGATATTTTGCCATTATCAGTTATGGAAATGCCACAAAATTTGCAAAATGCCATGTTTTTTTTTGTGGCCATCACCTTTTCCAACATTGTCTTTGCGATTTTTATAGCCAAAAATTATAACGGCTGACCGATTAGACATTTTAGTATGATTATTTACAAATCTATAAGTCAAACTGAATATACTACACAGTTAATAAAATGGAATACAAAACTAAACTACACACTGTCACTAACAGCACGTGCCAAAAACTGATTAGGAAACAAAATAAATTCAGCTTAAGGGGAGGTGTGGCATGATAAAGTTCCTAATAGCACGTGCCAAAAACTGATTAGGAAACAAAATAAATTCAGCTTAAGGGGAGGTGTGGCATGATAAAAGTTCCGCCGTGACATCATTGATGACGTCATTTTTTAACATTTACAATTGGCAATTGCAATTTGTTCTACGAATCGGTACGTTGTAAATATAAGTGATGTGAAGGGTTGTCGAGTTATTCTATGCTTTATTGAATTTATCGGTACTGTTTTCTTTATGCTGTATTTCTTGCATTATTTTTGTGTGAAGCATTTTACTTTTTCAAATACATATTGGATGGGAGAATAATCGTTTTTATCACACCACAGAGGTTGACACGCCGTTTGGCAACACTAATTGGCCTTATAATATATACTTACTGTATATATATAATATATGTAATTCTCTATTTAGTGTTTCCATTTTCAATAAAATTAATCTGACAGGGGCGGAGAGGGGGCAAATTTTTTTGTAGCGCTAACCTAAAAAAATCCAGACCCACACACCCCCGCAAGACAAACGTGGCAACTCAAAACAGGGTGACTGATTAGTGAATACCTAGAGTCCCTTACTTTTACAAACTTTCATAAACATTCTGAATTGTGTCTGTTCAACCAAGCTACCATCATGAGTATGTCAATAACATGTATTTTTCATTACGGTCTCGAAAGGTCTCGGGGAGAAAAACCGAGACCGCGTCTGTCGAGACCGAGATCGAGATCTAAATAGCGGAGACCGAGATCGAGATCTGCAAATTTGGTCTCGAGACCGAGACCGATCTCGAGACCTACATCACTGCTCCTGACATCATTCACCTTGTGCTTGCTGACTGGGTATCAAGTCTGAATTTGTGTATTGAAAACAATGGTGGACATATTGAGCACATTCTGTAAATAAAAGCTTTTGTTTTGCCTTTTTTATTATTTTTCCTATGATGCTGGACTTATGGGACACCATATATATATATATAAAATAGAGCAGAGTGATTTCTAAGTGGAAATTGTAGTCAAATAAGGAACAAGACTAGTCCATGTACAAACATTTAATGTGCAGAGCTTTCAACATTTCTAATGTGTTCAGTGCTAAAAATGATATATATATATAAATATACAAAACCATCTATAAACTTAAAACAACTTAAATATTGACAAATATCACAGTGAAAACTTAAAACATATGAAATTATACAGTTAATACAATTAAAATATAAAATATTGTAAAAGGAAGTATAAAAAGGGGGGCTTACCTTTAAGATAAGACAAGAATAAATGTAAGTAAAACCATCATAAATAATTTAAGGGAACATCACAGAAAAGTTTAAAAGGTAAAACATTAAAATCTACAAAATCTTAAAAGGAACAAATCAGGTGCAAGTTATTCAACCAGAGAGAGCAACGCATGGGAAAAAAAAAAAAAAAAAAATTCTTAATGGGCACTAAAACTTGGTTGGTAGGCAGGTAAAGGAAAATTTTAGTAAAGGATATTGAAGTTGTGGAATGGGGTATAATGATTTATGCTTAAAAATGCATATGGTTTCTAAGAGGGGTAGGTATTGTTTATCATTAACAGATTTAATAGATTTAATTAATAAATTTAATAGATTTAACTGGGTGGTCTAACTGATGGGAGTGGGAACGTATATGTGATTGGGAGGGATTCGTAAAACTATTATTAGTACGGCTACTAATACCCTTGTGCTGATCGATATGAATTTCAAATTGGGAGTGCAGTCATACCAACGTACGACGATGTGAAATTGTATTAACTGTATAATTTGTTTTTAGTTTTCACTGATATTCATCAATATTTAAATTGTTTTAAGTTTATAGTTGGTTTTAATTGTATATATATATATATATAATTTTTAGCACTGAAGATGACATTAAAATGTCAAAAGCTCTACACATTAAAAGTTTGTATATGGACAAGTCCTCTTGTTCCATATATATATAATACATATATATAATATATAATATATATATTTTGTATTTTTCAGTGTATAAGACTCTTTCCAAAAAAAGGGTCTCAAAGTCACCCTGCGTCCTATACACAGGTCATAATATTACCTTTGTATGGGCTAGAAGAACTGATGGATTTTTACAAAAATTCATCATCATCTTAGTCCCTCCTGACTGTGTATTGGTTTGGCCAATTTTACACTAAGTTTCTACTCTTCCCAACCCACTGATAAGAAAAACAGTATGTATTGCATAATGATTTACTTTTATGTTTCATAACATATAGTATAGTCTCCTGTATACTTAATATTATTTTCTTATAATGAGTATGGGTGAAAGAAAACGTATCACCATACTTTTCATGGAGGGCTTTAACAAAAGTCAGCCTCACTGGTAGAAGATTACGGACATTTTCTGACAATTAGGCAGTTGGTCAATTTTTTTCCTGAAGAAAGGCTTTGAAAATAGGGGTGTCTTATACACGGAAAAATACAGTATATATATATGAGGGGTCGCGCATCTTAAGGTACCTAGGTGCCACCACAGGCAACATGTTTTTGATGGATATCACTATTTTCATCCTTCCTCTATCGCATGGTTTGGATTATAGTGACCTTATGACACTACAAGTATGGTTAAAAACCTTATGAAGCAAACTACTTTTTTTCACCTCTATGGAAGTGTAATACTTTTGAGGCAATTTCTGCAGAATTTTAATTTTGGCACTTAGGTACCTTAAGACACGGAACCCCTCATATATATATATATATATATATATATATATATATATATATATATATGAAAATTATTTCACAAAAGTAACACGTGAAAAATATTTGATGAATAAAACCACGAAGGAAAGGAAACACAGAAAGGTGCTCAAGCGCTTTCGTCTAATGACATCCTCAGGAACACTGAAGTACATAGAAGGGTTACAGCCTATATATAGGTTACAAAAAAATAAAATAAATATATATATATATACACACACACATATACACATATACAATAAATGGAGAAATGAAATTAAAAAAAATAAAATTAAAAGATTGTGGGATGGGCATACAACTTTGTAAGGAAACACTATCGATTTTTAGCACAAGATCAAACTACCTATTTTTAGCACAAGATTAAATTAATTGTTTCCAACCAATGTTAAAAAAAAAAAAAAAAAAAAAAAAAAAAAAAAATATACAAATTTATACTGGAAATCTGCCCGGGTTTTATCACTCTACCCATCTTGTATATAAAAATAAATTGAAAAATAAAAGTTATTAAGGTGGCATACAAGTTTACCAAAGATTTAGCATTCTACCCTTCTTATCTAAATTTTTTCTGAAGGAATTCAAAACAACAGGATCAAGTTGAAAAAGACCTTTGCTTATGTTGAAGTTATTTGAAAGTTGGATAATGGCAGACTCAAGAATATTCCTATTAACAATGTTGCCAGAGTGAAATAAAACTGAAGCATTATTCCAATCAATACAGTGGGATAACTGACAAATGGACAAAAAGAGCACTGGACGACTGTCCTGTTCTAATGGAATATTGATGCTGTTTTATACGTGTGTGCAAATCCTTTCCTTTTACATAGGTCAGACAGGAAAGGATTTGCACACACGTATAAAACAGCATCAATATTCCATTAGAACAGGACAGTCGTCCAGTGCTCTTTTTCCATTTGTCAGTTATCCCACTGTATTGATTGGAATAATGCTTCAGTTTTATTTCACTCTGGCAACATTGTTAATAGAAATATTCTTGAGTCTGCCATTATCCAACTTTCAAATAACTTCAACATAAGCAAAGGTCTTTTTCAACTCGATCCTATTGTTTTGAATTCCTTCAGAAAAAATTTAGATAAGAAGGGTAGAACGCTAAATCTTTGGTAAACTTGTATGCCACCTTAATAACTTTTATTTTTCAATTTATTTTTATATACAAGATGGGTAGAGTGATAAAACCCGGGCAGATTTCCAGTATAAATTTGTATTTATTTTTTTTTTATAACATTGGTTGGAAACAATTAATTTAATCTTGTGCTAAAAATCGATAGTGTTTCCTTACAAAGTTGTATGCCCATCCCACAATCTTTTAATAAATTTTTTTTTTTTTTAAATTTCATTTCTCCGTGATTGTATGTGTATATACAGTATATAATTTTTTTTTTTTTAACCTATATATAGGCTGTAACCTTCTATGTACTTCAGTGTTCCTGAGGATGTCATTAGACAAAAGCGCTTGAGCACCTTTCTGTGTTTCCTTTCCTTCGTGGTTTTATTCATCATATATATATGTGTGTGTGTGTGTGTGTGTGTGTGGTTACATAACTATGTCAGTATAAAAAGTGCATGCGTGAATGTGTATACATTTGATGTGCAAATTGAATTGCCTCATTTTCATCTTACCTTCACTGTCCTGTTCAGGTTGCTGTCGTGATAGAAAAACTACTTCATAATATATGTCGACTGGATGCTGGTTAAAAGTGGACACAAAATCATTTTGATTCCAAATTGTGGATTTGACTGTAGTGTAGGCGAAGCAATATTGTCCAAAAGTTCGATAATCCTGAAAAAGCGCAAAGAAAACAAATGTTAAATTTAACCAGCTTTAAGCATTTTGACATTAAAACAAAAACATTCTCAATTTTCATCTTTATTGAAAGGAAAAAATCATTTCTCTATCTCAACACACACCCAATTTTAAAACCTTAATAACGTTAACCAAATTTAATTTAACCTAACCTTAATTATATCCCCTTTTTCCCCATGATAAAAGATACCATTTATAAAGATAATTCATCGCGACACCGCAGATGTGGGGATACACACTTTCGTCATATATACTGTATATATATGAGAAAAAGATGGTGTTTAAAGAGAGACAAGACGCAGTTAAAAGTTAAATTTAAATAGACAAAGTTTCAACATATTTTTTTATAAAAAGACATCGATATGAATTTCAAATTGGGAGTGCAGTCATACCAACGTACGACGATGTGAAATTGTATTAACTGTATAATTTGTTTTTAGTTTTCACTGATATTCATCAATATTTAAATTGTTTTAAGTTTATAGTTGGTTTTAATTGTATATATATATATATATAATTTTTAGCACTGAAGATGACATTAGAAATGTCAAAAGCTCTACACATTAAAAGTTTGTATATGGACAAGTCCTCTTGTTCCATATATATATATATATATATATATATATATATATATATATATATATATATATATATATTTTGTATTTTTCAGTGTATAAGACTCTTTCCAAAAAAAAGGGTCTCAAAGTCACCCTGCGTCCTATACACAGGTCATAATATTACCTTTGTATGGGCTAGAAGAACTGATGGATTTTTACAAAAATTCATCATCTTAGTCCCTCCTGACTGTGTATTGGTTTGGCCAATTTTACACTAAGTTTCTACTCTTCCCAACCCACTGATAAGAAAAACAGTATGTATTGCATAATGATTTACTTTTATGTTTCATAACATATAGTATAGTCTCCTGTATACTTAATATTATTTTCTTATAATGAGTATGGGTGAAAGAAAACGTATCACCATACTTTTCATGGAGGGCTTTAACAAAAGTCAGCCTCACTGGTAGAAGATTACGGACATTTTCTGACAATTAGGCAGTTGGTCAATTTTTTTCCTGAAGAAAGGCTTTGAAAATAGGGGTGTGTCTTATACACGGAAAAATACAGTATATATATATGAGGGGTCGCGCATCTTAAGGTACCTAGGTGCCACCACAGGCAACATGTTTTTGATGGATATCACTATTTTCATCCTTCCTCTATCGCATGGTTTGGATTATAGTGACCTTATGACACTACAAGTATGGTTAAAAACCTTATGAAGCAAACTACTTTTTTTCACCTCTATGGAAGTGTAATACTTTTGAGGCAATTTCTGCAGAATTTTAATTTTGGCACTTAGGTACCTTAAGACACGGAACCCCTCATATATATATATATATATATATATATATATATATATATATGAAAATTATTTCACAAAAGTAACACGTGAAAAATATTTGATGAATAAAACCACGAAGGAAAGGAAACACAGAAAGGTGCTCAAGCGCTTTCGTCTAATGACATCCTCAGGAACACTGAAGTACATAGAAGGTTACAGCCTATATATAGGTTACAAAAAAATAAAAATAAATATATATATATATATATACACACACACATATACACATATACAATAAATGGAGAAATGAAATTAAAAAAAATAAAAATTAAAAGATTGTGGGATGGGCATACAACTTTGTAAGGAAACACTATCGATTTTTAGCACAAGATCAAACTACCTATTTTTAGCACAAGATTAAATTAATTGTTTCCAACCAATGTTAAAAAAAAAAAAAAAAAAAAAAAAAAAAAAAATATACAAATTTATACTGGAAATCTGCCCGGGTTTTATCACTCTACCCATCTTGTATATAAAAATAAATTGAAAAATAAAAGTTATTAAGGTGGCATACAAGTTTACCAAAGATTTAGCATTCTACCCTTCTTATCTAAATTTTTTCTGAAGGAATTCAAAACAACAGGATCAAGTTGAAAAAGACCTTTGCTTATGTTGAAGTTATTTGAAAGTTGGATAATGGCAGACTCAAGAATATTCCTATTAACAATGTTGCCAGAGTGAAATAAAACTGAAGCATTATTCCAATCAATACAGTGGGATAACTGACAAATGGACAAAAAGAGCACTGGACGACTGTCCTGTTCTAATGGAATATTGATGCTGTTTTATACGTGTGTGCAAATCCTTTCCTTTTACATAGGTCAGACAGGAAAGGATTTGCACACACGTATAAAACAGCATCAATATTCCATTAGAACAGGACAGTCGTCCAGTGCTCTTTTTGTCCATTTGTCAGTTATCCCACTGTATTGATTGGAATAATGCTTCAGTTTTATTTCACTCTGGCAACATTGTTAATAGAAATATTCTTGAGTCTGCCATTATCCAACTTTCAAATAACTTCAACATAAGCAAAGGTCTTTTTCAACTCGATCCTATTGTTTTGAATTCCTTCAGAAAAAATTTAGATAAGAAGGGTAGAACGCTAAATCTTTGGTAAACTTGTATGCCACCTTAATAACTTTTATTTTTCAATTTATTTTTATATACAAGATGGGTAGAGTGATAAAACCCGGGCAGATTTCCAGTATAAATTTGTATTTATTTTTTTTTTATAACATTGGTTGGAAACAATTAATTTAATCTTGTGCTAAAAATCGATAGTGTTTCCTTACAAAGTTGTATGCCCATCCCACAATCTTTTAATAAATTTTTTTTTTTTTTTAAATTTCATTTCTCCGTGATTGTATGTGTATATACAGTATATAATTTTTTTTTTTTTAACCTATATATAGGCTGTAACCTTCTATGTACTTCAGTGTTCCTGAGGATGTCATTAGACAAAAGCGCTTGAGCACCTTTCTGTGTTTCCTTTCCTTCGTGGTTTTATTCATCATATATATGTGTGTGTGTGTGTGTGTGTGTGGTTTACATAACTATGTCAGTATAAAAAGTGCATGCGTGAATGTGTATACATTTGATGTGCAAATTGAATTGCCTCATTTTCATCTTACCTTCACTGTCCTGTTCAGGTTGCTGTCGTGATAGAAAAACTACTTCATAATATATGTCGACTGGATGCTGGTTAAAAGTGGACACAAAATCATTTGATTCCAAATTGTGGATTTGACTGTAGTGTAGGCGAAGCAATATTGTCCAAAAGTTCGATAATCCTGAAAAAGCGCAAAGAAAACAAATGTTAAATTTAACCAGCTTTAAGCATTTTGACATTAAAACAAAAACATTCTCAATTTTCATCTTTATTGAAAGGAAAAAATCATTTCTCTATCTCAACACACACCCAATTTTAAAACCTTAATAACGTTAACCAAATTTAATTTAACCTAACCTTAATTATATCCCCTTTTTCCCCATGATAAAAGATACCATTTATAAAGATAATTCATCGCGACACCGCAGATGTGGGGATACACACTTTCGTCATATATACTGTATATATATGAGAAAAAGATGGTGTTTAAAGAGAGACAAGACGCAGTTAAAAGTTAAATTTAAATAGACAAAGTTTCAACATATTTTTTTATAAAAAGACATCTTTAGTCATTATGTTAAAATATTTTTGTGCACCCCATTTTAAATGAACCTTTATTAATGGTTTCCTTTTAAAGGGGAAAAAATTAACCTCAATTTACCTTAGAGGGAAGCATTCAAATTATTTTTGTAGATTTTGTCACGAGATGCGGTAATGAAGAGGTTCAAATCATCGTCGTATTTCTTCTACTTCACATAAAAAAAAAAAGATAACCCGAAGAACCTGAATTAAGAGGTTTGTTTACCATCACAGATGTTTGTGTAGATGGCAAAAGACGTTGATCCCAAAGTAAAATTTAGTTTAAAGTATTCCGATGATGAGTAAAAGTGGATTGGTAAAAGTTTTTCTTCGAATAATGAAGGAAAAGTTAGTTTTTCCAAGATCCAGTTATATTTGCAACCTGAAATTTTTCACAAATAATTTAATTTTAAATATTTGTTTAATTAAACATTTTTATCAAATAAATATTCACAAAAACAAAATATTTTTCTTAAAATAATCAAAATAATCAATTACTTATTTATTTTATATATAGATTGGGTAAAAAAAAAAAGCCTTGAGATGTGAACATCAATAACTTCAAAAATATGCAGTTCACACTTCTCAAATTTACGTAACTTTTACCTTGATCAATTGATAAGCCTTCATAAAAATTTCAGACCTCTACATAAAATACTTTTCCCACAGCTGAGGGAACAATGAGGTATGGTGAAAAAAACAAATCCTAAATCCTAAATGTGTATAGCTCTACCTGGCAACTATTTTAAGACTTGTTTCCTTAGCCTACTACTCTCAGAGGAAAATTGCAAGAAATTTAGGTATCAGTCAAAGTTCCATACAAAAAAATGCATTGAAAAGGATCCATATTTCAAGAGGTGACAGCAATGTAAGAGCTAAAAGAAAAATTTGTTGTAGAAAATTGCTTGATAGATTTTCATCCAATGATGTTAAAAAAAAGTTTTTACGGATGAACAAGATTTCACAAACAAGATTGCTCAAAACTCCCAGAAGGATGTTGTTTACAGTCATCATAAGAAAGACATTCTTCCATCAAGACTTTACTACAAGACAAGTTGGTTTTCCAAAAAAATCATGGTATTAGCAGGTGTATCGTAGAATGAAAAGAAAATTAATTTCATTTCAGAAAATAAAAACATTAATTCAGAAACCTATGTAAATCTCTTAGAGGAGAATCTTTTGCTGGATTGTCAGCATCTGTATTATGGAAATGATTTCATACTCCAACAAGATGGTGCTACAGCTCATACTAGCAAGTTCACACAGGATTATCTACAACAGAACGTAGTCAACTTCACTGGAAAAAATGACTGGTCCCCACAATCACCTGATTGCAATCCCATGGATTATTGCATATGGAACACACTAGCAGAGAAGATTTATGAAGGACAAACAGAAGAGTTTACAGAAATGTGATTAAAGAAAAAAATACTCTAATGTTGGGACAAAATAACTAACAGAAATCAGAAAATGTATCATGTTGTGGAAGAAAAGGTGAAGCTTAGTTTGTGAGCAGGACAGTGGACTAGGGCATTCTGAAAACACAAAGTCCGAAATCCAGCAACGCACATATGCTAAACTGGATCCATTTGTACTAAAAAGAAACCACACAAAAAATGGTCTTGATAGTCTCATTCCTTCCACTCCCCCAAGCCCCTTGTAGGTTTGGGTCAACTTGTAGAGCATTGAAACAGCGAGTGTATTGACACGAGCACACAATTGACATGAGCACACGACTAGCACTACTTGTCCCCAAACACACACAACCACTTTCCATTCATCAACCCATCCCCGCTAGGTGGGCATCTGCTGCCTGCCTACAAACTGTTATCAGTCTGACGTGTCGTACCACTACTAATGAGTCTTATTTGTTTCACAGATGGCAACAACACGCAAGCGAGTGAGTTTGTGGCTTCTCGGGCACCTCAGGGAGGAGGATTTCTCTTCCATGAGACAGCTTCCCACCATGGGTGAAGTTGGAAAGAGTCTGTTTTTCATCCAACGAGTCACGAAGCAAAGCCTTCCAAGAGCATGTAGTGATGTGGCCGAAGGAAGAACTCCTGGAGGTGTGGACAAAAGCATCATTGAAGACATCCCACAAGCCATACATTGTTGCCAAGCTCAAAAAGCTTCACGAGAGGTATGTGAAGTTGTCTAATCACAAGGATCAACAAACGGAAACACAGCAAGCTCATGAACAACAGTTCTTGTTGGACATGGAGACCTTGTTTGATGTTGCTCACTCTGAAGCTGATCTTTGAAGACAAATAAAGAGGACTGCGACTTCCTTAAAGACCAATGGACAATGAGAAAGATGGTCATTGGCCCAGAAGACGTTGCATTTGCCAAAGCATCCAAGGCCAAGGCAATGAAGCAGGAGAACGAGGAGCAACGACACAAGTCTAAGGAGAAAATGAAACAAATATGGGAGCCGGAGCATGCAGAGGCAGATGCAGAATTGACTGGCAGCTCGTCCAGCTCCACTGAGTCTTTGGGAGAGGAATTCACTCAGGTCAGCCACCACCTCTGCCAATGTGGCTCTCAGCCAAAAGCCATGATGATGGACCCTCGCCGGGTTATTGATGACCCCCAGTTCATCACGGCCCTTGACCGGACAAATACAAGCGTGCAAAAAGCCATACACATCATCACTCCTGCCCTGTCAGCAGCTGGGGTGAATGTGCGAGAATTGACACTCTCAGCGACCTCCATTCACAGTGCCAGAACCAAAACACGACACAGAATTGCCAAGGACATTAAGGCCAACTTTGACCCCCAGAAGCTGTGCATTCTCCACTTCGATGGGAAGATCCTTCCCGACGAACGAGGTGGTAAGTCGGATCGCTTACCCATCGTTGTATCAGGAGAAGGCTTCGAAAAGCTGCTGGCCATTCCAAAAATTGCATCAGGAACCAGAAGAGCAATGGGAGATGCCATACTCACCATGCTGGACAATTGGCCGAAGGTGAAACCATTCATTGCAGGAATATGTTGTGACACAACAGCAGCAAATACAGGTCTCCACACAGGAGCATGTGTCACAATTGAAGAAGGCTTGCAGCGTCCACTCACCTTCTTCGCTTGCCGCCACCACACTCGCGAGTTGGTGGTCACTGCAGTCTTCGACAAGTTCTTTTCTTCCTCTGGCCCGAACATTCCTTTGTTTGCTCGCTTCAGGGATTACTGGAGCTTCATTGACCAGGGCAGCTACCATCCCTTTGAAGATGACCCACAAGACCCTGACCCTTGCAGACTTTTGTCTCTGATAACTGGAACAGTGTTGTTGAATTCATCAGTGCCAGACTTAGTCAGAAGCAGGACTGGGATGATTACCAAGAATACATGGAGCTGGCGCTTCTCTTCTTAGTGGGCAACCATCCCTCCAAGGAGGCAGAAGAAGTCTCTCTTCCGCTATCCCAGAGCATTCCACCGAGCTAGGTGGATGGCAAAAGGAATTTATTCCCTCAAGATCTTCTTGTTTCGGAGGCAGTTTTCCCTAATGCCGTCGGAAGAGAAGGTGCTGCGACGCATCAACATATTCTCCACTATGATTTACCTTTGAACATGGTTTGAGGCACCCAGTGGCGTCGATGTTCCTCGAAACGACATCGAGCTCCTCCGACAGCTTGAAGGATACAAGACCAAAGATGAGGCAGTTGCAACCATTGCAATAGCCAAGGCTCAGAACCACCTCTGGTACCTCAGTGAAGACCTTGTTGGTCTCGCCTTTTCCTTGGATAAGGTAGACAATTTGGAAAAGAAGCATATGCTTAAAAATCTCCATGAGGTCCCTGCACGCAAGAATGGGGCTAAGAAAATTTGAGTCAAAGTGCATGAAATCGCTGTATCTACTCTCTCTCCCAGACTTCGTGACTAAACGGACTGCAACTTCAAATGCATGGGACTCAAAGTTCCCCACTACCTGGAGGACCTGGTGGCAATGAAGGAGAGTTAGGGCCATTCGGGTCATCAATGACTGCACTGAGCGAGTGGTGAAGCTCGCAACTGACTTCAACAGCTCAATCACCCAGCACGAAGATGAGAAAGAATTGGCATTCCAAGTGATCGAGCATCATCGGAAGACCATGCCCAGTGCAAAGAAGTCCTATTACATCTGATCCCTATGGATATGTTGGTAAATTTTTCATTGTTTTCTTAATGTGTTGAAAAGACTAAGGTTTCTGTTAATTTTTTTGGGTGTAAAGTTACGGAAGTACATTTTTTGTTCAGCTGATTCCATAATCTCTCCAATAAGACTTGAAGGAGGCTCTTGGGGGACCAGTAAATATTACTTAAATTGAATAAAATTTTGTGTGTGTTGTTCAGTTAATAAATGGACTTGATTAAACATGTGTGTGGTATTGAATTCCAAAGATGTGAATAATAAAATTTTTTCAGTTTATGATATTCGTTTTTTTTCACCATACCTCATTATTCTCTCAGCTGTGGGAAAAGTATTTTATATAGAGGTCTGAAATTTTGATGATGGCTTGTTAATAGTTTGAGGTAAAAGTTAGAGGTAAATTTTAGAAGTGTGAACGGCATATTTTTGAAGTTATTGATGTTCAAATCAAGACATTTTTGGGGGGCCACCCGATATACCGGGTGCGGCAAAAGTAACGCCCTTTTAATAATTGTATCTTTATAGTTTTATACAGTATAATTTTTTAGTTTTATATTGTATCATTTTGTTTTTTATTTTTACAGAAATTCTGAATAAATATGGCCTTGCGATTGACGAGAGAACAAAGAGTGAAAGCAGTTAAACATTATTACCAAAACAATAATAATGGAGCTAAAGCCACTCGTTTGTTATCAGAAGAATTTAACATTTGACAAGTGCAGAGCCGCAATATCAAGTCTAATTAGGAAATTTGAAAGAACCAGAAGCGTAAGTGATGCCACAAGATCAGGGAGGCCAGTTTCAGCAACAACCTTAGAAAAGTCCGATGAATTAAGAGAATCATTGTTGCACACTCCTCAAAAATCCAGTAGACGTCTTTCTACAGAGTTGGGTATCAGTGACAGAAGTGTCCGTAGACTCTTAAAGAAGAACAAGATGAAGCCTTACATCCCTCGCGTGTTACAGAACTTGCATAATGGAGATGCAGATAGACGATTAGAGTTTTGCGAAAATTTGCTGAATAAAGTCAATGAAGATGAGACCTTTCTTGATAAGATATGGTGGTCAGATGAGGCAACATTCAAATTGAATGGGCATATCAATCGCCATAATTGTGTGTACTGGAGCAATGTTAACCCACATGTTATCTTGGAAAAAGACGTTAACCTACCAGGAGTGACAGTTTGGGCAGCCATCTCTCCCATGGGAATAATAGGCCCAATATTCTTTGATAGTACTGTTAATCAAGATAATTATTTACAAATGCTGCAAACTGAATTCTGGCTGAGAGTTAGAAATCAGAATGGAATTTACTTTCAACAGGATGGTGCGCCACCCCACTATGGGTTACTCGTTAGGGAATGGTTAAATTTAAATTTCGAAGGGAGGTGGATAGGACAATGTGGAGCAATTGAGTGGCCAGCACGATCGCCAGACCTAATACCACCTGACTTTTTCTTGTGGGGTGTACTGAAAGATCTTGTTTACAAGGTCAAACCGAAAACACTTCCTGAATTAAGACAAACAATTCATGAAAAATTTACTACAATTAACGTAGAAATGTGTCAAAAGGTTTGTAGAAGTGTTGCTGGTAGGGTTCAGTGTTGTATTGAACACCAAGGGGGGCATTTTGAACATGATCATTAGGTTAGTAAATTCTATGTATGTAGAGTACATTTTTTTAAGGTGTATTGAGCCAACCACAAAATTAATTAAATTCCAGTTATTTTTTAGTTTTTACTGAGAAAGTACTTATTTTTCTTAAAAACCTTATTATTTCTCTTAAAATGCTGTAATTGATTTATTTCCTTCAATAAGAGTGAATAAACTAAAAAGGGCGTTATTTTTGCCACACCCGGTATATATATATTATTGGGGTTGTTTAATCTCCTTCGCAACATCTAAGGTCATATGATGGAGGGGACCTACGGCTTTACATAGGATTCGAATCATGGGTCGCTACATAATCTGGGTGCGGAGGATGGTCTCCCATCCAACTACAACTAAGACCCAATAATATATATATATATATATATATTATATATATATATATATATATATACATACATACATATATACACACATATATATATATATATATATATACATATATACACACATTGTATTTCCCGGCATATAACGCACACCTTTTTTTCCCCCAAAAATACTCCAAAAATCACCCTGCAAGACGATATACAGCCAAAATATAATACAACCATCCCTCCCCTACCAAAAATGTGTACCATCGCTGTATAACAACACGCAGGGTGATTTTTGGAGTATTTTGTGGGGAAAAAAGTGTGTGTTATACACCAGGAAATATGATATGTACATATACACACATGAAATAGGATCCCTCCTAAGGAGACAGTTTTACATTTAGGATAAAAACAAAGACGCAGAGCAAAAAAGTCATTATATTTGGCTGCAACCGACGTTTCAGGTAACTCTACCCATTTTCAAGGCCTAATAAATAAAAGCTAAAATTAATGCATGACAAAAATATATGAATGTCAAACAAACTAATTTAAAGTCCAAAATTAAAACTGTTCAAGAATAAAAATTAAAATTACAAAGCATAAAACAGGCATAAGCCAAAAACAAATCATAAATAAAAATTATATGATAAAAATAAAACTTAAAAACTAAAAACATTCAAACATAAAATAGTTAAACTTTACTAATAAAAAGTTAAATGAAAAAACACGAAAGTACACCAAACATACCATGCTCACTTGACAGCCACATAAAACAGGCGAAAAGAAGACAGGGTCACAAGGGGGGGGGATAAAAATAATTTTTAGTTTGTAGATATTCTAATTAATATAAACTGGGTAATGGCTAGAATCAATATTTAAACGAGTTCAAAAATTTAATGCACAATGATTCATAAATACAGAGGGAGGATGAGCATTTTAATGATTTAAGAATTTTAAAGTTAACAGAAATGTCAATCTTACACTTGATAGAATGATTTCTAATAGCAGACTGTTCCTTTTTCAATAAAACTTTCCCTGTCCTATGGCTAATACCCATATGGGAGCAAAATTTTGTCCGCAAGGAATGAACTGTGCTGCCAATGTAGTTCCCCTGGGAACACCTAGGGCAGGTAAACAAATGAACAACAGAACAGCTCATCATGGGGGGTATTTTGTCCTTACATCGGAAAAAACATCCAAGGGTATTATTATTTACAAAAGCAACCTTAAAATCAGTGTGAAAATAAAATTTCCTCACCGCATTCAATTGCTTTTTCACAAAAGTGTTAAAATGGCAGAGATCAGGTAAAACAAGATATTTACAATTCTTTGGAACATCATATGTTGGGATAAGGTTGGGGGAATATACATTAAGAAATTTACCAATAATACCTCATACAAGATCTCGTGGAAAACCATTTTTAAAGAAAAAATCAGTAAGGAATTCAAACTCATTATGAAGCAGAGCAAAGTTCGAGCAAATATTATGAGCTCTATGCACCAAAGTGCAAATGGAACTTAATTTGTAATTAAAATCGCAAAAACTATAAAAATTAAAACCCAAACCTGTAAACGTAGGCTTCCATTATGTAGAAGTTAAAACGGTCAAGCCAGATTTGGAGACCAAAACATCAAGGAAAGGAATAGAACCTTCAACTTCCTTTTCCTGCATAAATACAATGTTCTTATGCAGTGTGTTCAGAAAACTTAGAAACTGAACTGATTGATTATCAGTTTGGAATAAAGCAAGCGTATCATCAACATAACGTCTGTACAACTTGGGCTTAAGGTGAGGGAGGCACTCACAGAAGGCCCTTTCCTCAAGATGCGACACGAAAATATTCACAAAAAATGGGACCCAAGGGGCTTCCCATCCCCACTCCATCCAGCTGATGGTAAACTACCCCTTGAAAACTGAAAAAGTTATCCTTGACTGCCAACTTCAGAAGCTGCTCAAACTGTGCTCTGCCAAAGCCATGAAAAAGTGAGTCTGGCTGTGGAAAAGCCATTTATTTGTGGTTTATTTGTTTACCTGCCCTGGGTGTTCCCAGGGGAACTACATTGGCAGCACAGTTCATTCCTTGTAGACAAGATTTTGCTCCCATATGGGTATTAGCCATAGGATGGAAAGTTTTATCGAAAAAGGAACAGTCTGCCATTAGAAATCATTCTATCAAGTGTAAGGTTGACATTTCTGTTAACTTTAAAATTCTTAAATCATTAAAATGCTCATCCTCCCTCCGTATTTACGAATCTTTGTGCATTAAATTTTTGAACTCATTTAAATATTGATTCTAGCCATTACCCCCTTTATATTAATTAGAATACCTACAAACTAAAAATTATTATTTTTTTTATTTATTCCCCCCCTCCCTTGTGACCCTGTCTCCTTTTCACCTCAGTTTTTTGTGGCTGTCAAGTGAGCATGGTATGTTTGGTGTACTTTCGTGTTTTTTCATTTAACTTTTTATTAGTAAAGTTTAACTATTTTATGTTTGAATGTTTTTAGTTTTTAAGTTTTATTTTTAGCATTTGTATATTTTTGTCATTTATATAATTTTCACTTATTTGTTTTTGGCTTATGCCTGTTTTATGCTCTGTATTTTTAATTTTTATTCTTGAACAGTTTTAATTTTGTACTTTAAATTAGTTTTAGTGTTTGACATTCATATATTTTTGTCATGCATTAATTTTAGCTTTTATTTATTAGGCCTTGAAAATGGGTAGAGTTGCCGAAAACATCAGCTGCAGCCAAATATAATGACTTTTTTGCTCTACGTCTTCGTTTTTATCATATATATATATATATATATATATATATATATATATATATATATATATATATTAGGGTGGTTTTATCTCAGAGGTGGAATTCTATTCCATTTTTTTTTCTTTGCCAACCCATCATCTAGTGCCACTTGAGGTAGAAACTGTAGAGCAGGAATATTTTTAGGGTCAAATGTTTCTAGTACTTGCTCAACTCATTTGAAACTTTACGAATATAAAATATATTGATATTAAATAGGAATCAATGAAATTCGTACTATATGTAATTTTGCTATAATAGCCCATTATTATGTTGTCCTTGAGGCAAAAAACAAAAATAAAATCAAACCTAAAAAAAAAATGTTTGTAGCATTAAAAAATTGAAACAATATTAGCAATGCAGGTATTAACAAATTTGTGCTTCTTTCAACTTCTCAGGAGTGATAATGTCTCTGACAACACATGCAGTCAGTGCCATCTGGTTGGTTGGTGTTACTCAGGCGAACTTTACATCATCAAAGCTCCCATCTCGCCAACAAGTATTTGCTGTTCTATTCCATTTCAACCATCAGCAAAAATTGACTCTTAAATATAGCGTGTCCAAGACAGCTGATCTCTTGCTTCCAATTTGGATGAAAGCTCGAGTGCCTACAAAAGCTGCTAAACATGTCGAACACATCAAGAAGCTTCATACTGAGTGGCAAGTGCTCAAGAAGAATATCAACCGAAAGTCTGCCACAAACCTTGCCAACCAAGCAACATTTGAAAATGGGTTAGACAACCTCATTGACATCACCCACCAGGATGCCATACAGCTGATGAAAATTAAAGAGGACAGACAATTCCTGGAAGCTCAATGGGAGACAGGGCAGAGGGGCATGATGGCTGGAGTCAACAGAAAATTCACTCTGCAAGAAAAACGTGTTGCAAGAAGGAGAGTGGAAGCTTCAAAGCCGGCTGGCAAAGCAGCTTCATCAAGTGCTGCTGCAACCAACATTGCTGTTCTTGAGTTGTCTTCATTGAGCAACTCGTCAGAAGTGGAAGAGCAGCTTGCACCATCAGACACACATCCTTCTAAACAAGCTTGACTTCGTGGAACTCTAAGTGTGGTGACACCTGAAATGGCAGCTGCACTATATCAGACTAATGTGACTGACTGGGAAGCAGCCCATATACAGTATTTTCAGCATTAGCATCCACGAGCCAATTCAGTCACGAAATAGAAGACCTGATGATCAGCCAAAGCATTATCCACAAGGAGTGGATGGAACATTGGAAGTAGTTTGCTCATGAGATGAAGGAAAGCTTCGTCCCAGCAGTTCCTCTGATCTTGCATTGGCCTGGTCAGGACAAAGTGGACTGTCCCCCAATTCTTATATCTGGACAAGACATGGTGAAGTTGCTGGTGGTTCCAAAACTTTAATCGGGAAAGTCGGAAGTAATTGGGAGTGCCACCGTGGAGATGATAAATGAGTGGGGACTGAGGGAATGAGTGAAGGGACTTTGCTTTGACACCACCGCGTCCAACACTGGTTCAAAGGGAGTAGTTTGTGTTCATTTGGAAACTGAGCTTGGGAGGAATTTATTGAACTTGGTGTGTCAACATCACATCTCAGAGATACTCCTCGAGACAGTCTTCAGCCTTCATGATGTCTCCAGCTCCAAATATTCAGCTCTTCGGTCAGTTCCGGGACTACTGGCCTTACCTCAATAAGACAGCATACTCCTCAGCAGTGAATGAAGACCAATCCCTTTGATAAATGGATATAAGACTGAGGTCATTGCATTTGCTGTTGACCAGCTGTCCAAATTTTAGCCACAGGATGACTACCATGAGCTCCTTGAGCTGACAATTATCTTCCTTGGAGAGGTCCCTCCACGCAGGATCCATTTCCGATATCCATGAGCAATACATCGAGCTCGTTGGATGGCTCAAGCTACCTACGCCATCAAAATGTGGTTCTTCCGCAAGGAGTTTCCCCTCCAGCAGCAACAAAGATCATCAAGAAGGCCATCACGCAGTGATATGGTATAGAGCCACCTCCAGGAAGTAAGCCTCTTTGTCAAGGCCATGTATGTTAAATACTGGTTTCAGAGTCCATCTTCAGTAGAAGCTCCCAGAAATCATCTGAATCGCCTCCATGCACTAGCTAACTGTGCTGATAAAGCTGTCAGCACAGCATTCAGCTGCCATCTTTGGTATCCATCAGAAACATTGGTAGGCTTCAGTTTCTTCAATGACAGTGTTGCAGCAGAGAAGAGGCAGATGGTAAATGCCCTGAAAAACAAAATCGGGTCTGAGGAGCCCATTAAACCGATCTCTCCAGTTGGCCAGCCATGTGGGAAAGAATTACACGATTTTGTCACCATGTCAACTCTGAAGTTTCTTGAAATACTTGAACTGCCTCAAGGTTTCTTGGAGTAGTATCCAACACTTTGGCCAGTTCATGAATCATACAGGAGCCAGGCTACTGTCCAGTTGGTGAAAGTGATCAAGGACCTTGCAGAATGCAGTGTCGCATTCATCCAGGAGTTTGATGCATCTCTCACGCGCAATGAAGAGCGGAAGCAGTTCCTTCTAAAAGTCATTGAAGATCACCTGAAGGTCTTCTTGTCACCAACGAAGAAGTCTGTCATCATGCAAACCAAGCAACAATGATTATCTAATAATAGGTATGTCATGTAAATTGTCAGTGAAGAAATTCCAATCTTTTGTTTTTGTACAATATACAAATTATTTTTTTTAATAAAATATCCCCCCCAACACGGATGGTTGCAGACCAGTCATTAGTGGGGATGGGGCTAATGACCTGCTCTGTGAAAGGAACACTTATTACAATGTTTTAATAATTTAATTTGTCAAAATGGACAGTATGCTTTTTACATAACAGCTCCAATTTTTTGAAATGTGTCCCAATAGCAATAAAATGGATGGAGGTCTTATCAAAAAAACAAAATAGCTTTGAGCAAGTCCTAAATATATCCTGATAAAACTTTTTTTAGTGTAGCATTTTCTAAGCTAGTGGCACCAAATGCCGGGTTGGCATAACAGATATTCCAACATCAGATTTATAAAACCACCCTAATTATATATATATATATATATATATATATATATATTATACACACACACACACAGGGGTTTGAAGCTTATGCTCTTGAATCCTCTTTGTGCTCATTTGTACGTGCTTGTTCCTGGAGGTTTCATGTGCACCTCCCAGCCCTAGCACCCAAGGATGATGGGGCTCAACCCTGCAGTCCTTGGTCTTTTTTCACTTTGTCCCTCCACCCTTTCTTTTTCCTCTGTTTTTCCGCCAAGATATGCCCTTTTAAATAGAGGCAAATCAGTTCTTCCTGAACTTTATATATATATATATATATATATATATATGTATATATGTATGTATATATATATATATATATATATATATATATATATATAATAATATATATATATATATAATATATATATCCCCCCCCCCCCCCCCCCCCCCCCCCCCCCCCCCTCTTAATTTATTGCCAATTCATACCTAGTGAAAGTGGTACATATCTCAGTGAGGCAGTGGGTGGTGTTACTGAGTTGGGGATGCAAGACTAGGGGGGGGGGGGGGTGAGTAAGGTTCAGTTGCTGGATAGTGGGTAGGAGGGGTATGGTCTAGACACGGTGAAGCAGATGGGAATGAGTGAGGAAAAGGAAAATCACTTCCAATGAAAAATGGGGGCCTTTGGCGAGTATGGATTGTAGATGCTCAGGTATAGGAATTTTGGACAAGAGGGAAACACCTGCGACGAAGAGCAGACAAGTTTGGGCATTCAACCAGGAGATGTATGACAGTGATAGGAGTATGGCAGGTAGGGCAGAGCGAGACTGGTGATTTAGCCATAAGGTGACCATGAGTAATGCGTGCGTCCCCTAGGCAGAGACAGACTAGAATCACTTTTATATGGCGGGACCAGTGGAATGAGGAGGCCCAGTATCCTAATTGCGGTAAATATTTATATATACATATATATATATATTTATATATACATATACATTTATATATACATATATATATTTATATATACATATATACATTTATATATACATTTATATATACATATATACATTTATATATACATATATAAAGGGTGATCCAGAGAAATGGGACCCAAAAGAAACCCCTGTAACTCTTAAAGTATAAGTCCTTTTATAAAATCATACACATCATTCGAAAGAGGATAGTTACAAGTTTGTACAGGATTGTATAGGTTTTGACAATACAATACAAGACAAGATAAGATACAAAACAAAATAAAAGTGTTAGTTAAAACTAACCCTTCAAGATGACTGCATGGACTGTGGAACAGCTGCGTTTCATAACTGAGCAATATTATGAGCATGGAAGAAGTGTAGTTTCAGCTCAAAGATCTTTCAAGACAAATTTTCAGATGTCAAAATCTCCTTCTAAGAAAGTAATCCATCGGTGTGTCAGAAATTGGTGGTGTCATTTACCTTCTGTTGGATCCATTGACAGAATTGTCGTCTTCGTGCGAAATCTCCATCGTTTAGTTGTTGCACTGTTTGAATTTTATATGGAAAGAGCATTAAGTTTTGCTTGAATATACGGTGTGTTGTTCCATATCCAACTCCTAACAGCTGAGAAGCACGTCTGATGCTTATGTTAGGATTATCCTGTTCAATTTCATGAGTTCTGTTAATGATCTCGTCTATCCTTGCTGTGCGCACTCTTCCAGTTGGTTTTCTTTTTCCAATGCTGCCAGTTAGGGTAAAATTTCTGACACACCGACGGATTACTTTCTTAGAAGGTGATTTTGACATCTGAAAATTTGTCTTGAAAGATCTTTGAGCTGAAACTACACTTCTTCCATGCTCATAATATTGCTCAGTTATGAAACGCAGCTGTTCCACAGTCCATGCAGTCATCTTGAAGGGTTAGTTTTAACTAACACTTTTATTTTGTTTTGTATCTTATCTTGTCTTGTATTGTCAAAACCTATACAATCCTGTACAAACTTGTAACTATCCTCTTTCGAATGATGCGTATGATTTTATAAAAGGACTTATACTTTAAGAGTTACAGGGGTTTCTTTTGGGTCCCATTTCTCTGGATCATCCTTTACATTTATATATACATATATACATATATATATACATTTATATATACATTTATATATACATATATACATTTATATATACATATATATATTTATATATACATATATACATTTATATATACATATATATATTTATATATACATATATACATTTATATATACATATATACATTTATATATACATTTATATATACATATATATATACATTTATATATACATATATACATTTTATATACATTTATATATACATTTATATATATATATACATTTATATATACATTTATATATACATATATACATTTATATATACATTTATATAACATATATACATTTATATATACATATATAAGTTTATGAATAGAAACGACGTAAATAAGGAGCGTCTCTGCACACGGGGAAGAGACGCTCCTTATTTACGTCATTTCTATTCATTTATATACTGCGTGGTCATTGCAGTTAAATGCACATATTCACGATTTGCGAGGGTGCCCTCTCAGGGCATTGGTTTCTGCCCTATGTAGGAGAATTTCGATTGATCGAGGTCCGTGGTGTAATGGTAGCGCATCCAACCGGCAATTGGAAGGCCTTGGGTTCGATTCCCGGGCAGTTCGCCTCATTTTTCATTTATTCGTTATTTCTCTTCCCCGTGTGCAGAGACGCTCCTTATTTACGTCGTTTCTATTCATTTATATACTGCGTGGTCATTGCAGTTAAATGCATATAAATTTATATATACATATATACATTTATATATACATATATACATTTATATATATATATATATATATATGTCCCCGCAAGGGGGTTCTAAGCTCGTGCTCTTGAGTGCTCTTTGTGCTCGTTTGTACGTGCTTGTTCCTGGAGGTTTCACGTGCGCCCTCCCGGCCCTAGCACCCAAGGATGATGGGGCTCGACCCTGCAGTCCTTGGTCTTTTTCCACTTCGACTGTCCCCTCCACCCTTTCTTTTTCCTCTGTCTTTCCTCTCACTTTTTCTTTGTTTTTCCGCTGAGATATGCCCTTTAAATAGAGGCGAATCGGTTCTTCCTGAACTAAAAAAACAAAAACAAAAAAATATATATATATATATATGTGTGTGCCATTACTTCAAAATTTCGGTCAAAGCCTTTATACTTCTTAAACTTCATGCTTTAAAACTCTTAAATTAAAAATGAAAGTCAGAAACAAACCTTCATAGTATCAATTAACACCTCAATAAAGTCCTTGTACAGTTATATTCACTAGTTTTTGGTTAGCAATGTCAAATAGAATTAAAAAAAAAACCTTCCATCAATTTCATGAATTTTAATGACTGAATTCCTCTTATCAATTGTGAATTTTAAATAATTCCAACTGAGACAAATGTGTTTTGCAGGAAGGAATGCAGTATCATTCGATGCATTATTATTAGACATCATTGGAGGTTGTACAACCACTTCCAAATGATCACACTACTTTCAAGACTTCATCATATATTGAACTTCCCCAATTGGTGGGAATGAAAAATTGGATGTGGAGTCTCTCGGATATTCTCCATTGATGTCATACCCCATCTTCATATCATACCCATAGTCTGAAAAAGAAGGAATGAATTAGATTTCCCGCAATATTAATTAGGAAATGTTTTCAACAAAATTATTTTGGTGATAGATAAACCAAAAAGTCTATTCAACTTTTTCTTTTACACAAAAAATGAAATTGAGCTATTATTTCATACTGTCCTTCGTGCTAATGCATATATAACCTTGGTGAACCTTGGTTTTGCTTTGACTCAAATTGTTCATTCTGATAGAGGTCAAACTTGTCACTCCACCTTAGACTACAGTTTAACGTGGAATCCAAAAACCACACCCCACCAGCAGCCAGGGTCTTAACGACTAAGTTACCCAGAGTACCCATTTAGCTACCAGCCAAATTCTTCATTGTGTGGAAGGATGAACAGTTGGGTTTTGCTGCACACTGCTTGCTGTCACCACGTCTCAATACTAGGGCTGATGGATTTGTAGTCAGTGACACTAACCACACACAACATATATATATATACGGTATATGTGTGTGTGTATATATATATATTCGGTATATGTGTGTGTATATATATATATATATATATTCGGTATATGTGTGTGTATATATATATATATATATATTCGGTATATGTGTGTGTATATGTATATATATATATATATTCGGTATATGTGTGTGTATATATATATATATATATATATATATATATATATATATATATAATAATAATATATACACACACACACAGGGTGTCCCGTAAGTCTGGAACCATAGGACAATGATAAAAACAGCAATAAAAATGCCAGAGAGACTTTTGGGGACTGTTTGTGAAATGAGCGAGCATGGTAGCGACTGTCATTGTTGGTGGATGTCCTCGGAGGTCCACTGTGTGGTTTATATCTCCTATGGATCCTGTTTCCCTGAACTTTGCTACAAGTTTGCCAACACAGCTGTGTGTTATTGGCATGCAGTCTAGATGCAATCTGTTAAATTCCTCAGTGGCCTCCCTCTGACTGATTTCCTGAGCAGAATTAACTGGATGCGTTCTTCTTTACTCAAAGACATCATAGGCACTTTCATAAATTGAAAAACATGAATTACTTAAATTCAAAAAACTTATTTTTTCTACGTGAAAGTCACAATATGATGATAAAAACCCACTCTAATAGACAGAGTTTATTTCCACAACAGTTTCGATGCCCACTGGCATCCTCTTCAGATGGATACAGAAAAATGAATGAACCAAAAACAAGAGGGAAAACATTCCAGAGCGTTTAAGAAATTGCACATAGATTAGGTCCCATTATCCCGACAATGGAAGGGCATTTTATTAAAGGGACCCACTTTTTAAACACATTCGCATAAATTTAAAAACTATCTTCTTGTATACATATAGCTTCTATTATTTTACATAATTATTACATTTATTATTGTATTATTATTTATTACAGAAATTATAAATTTATTATTACATTGATTATTACATTGTTGTTTATTATACGGTACGAAAATTACAAACTGAAAAACAAATGAAAAAAGGGGGGGGCGAGGAAGGAACCTTCAAGCAACTGCTATGAATAAATTGTCCCGTTCTTCCGACACAGGAAGGGCATTTTTATTAAAGGGACCCGCTTATAGGTACATTCGCATGAACTTAAACTATATACCTGTTCTATACATTTATTATACATTTATTATTCAATTTATTACATTTAATATTGCATTGTTATTTATTACAGAAATTATAAATTTATTATTACATTGATTATTATTATTATGCAGAAATTGTAAACCGAAACCAGAAGGGCATTTTATTACAGGGTCCCGCTTATAAGTACATACGCTCAAATTAAAATCTTCCTATTCTTGCATACAGATTCTACTATTTTGACATAATTACTGCATTGATTATTGCACTTACATATTTTTTTAACATTTATTATTATTACCTTTACACTAATTACACTTATGTTAGAACCCATTCACCCAACTCCATAAGGGATTTTTTTTTTTACCAAGAATCTCATTAAAGGGTCTAACTTATAGGTACCCTCGTACAAATTAAAATTATCTGCTTGTTCTATACACACAGATTCTATTATTTTTCTTTTGACATAATTATTACATTTATAAAGTACTTTACTTGATTCCCAATCTATAGCATGATTATTTTGGCAGGCATGATGAAAAATAGCATTATTGGTGTTACAACTTCTGAAGGCATATTTGTGTTCCTTAATACGGGTTGCAATATTTCTTCCAGTTTCTCCTACGTATAATAAATCAACTTTTACAGGGAATGCTGTACACACAGGCTTGTTCCTGTTTTGAAATATTATTCCTAACCAATTTACTTTCCACAGTAGATGAATATTTGAAAGCCAAAGCAAACAAAATCTTTCATCAACAGTTTAACTCTTTCTAAGCCGGCAATGTAAGGCAAACTCACATATTGTTTTTGGTTAACTGACAGTTCCCGAGGGGCATAAAAAGTTTTTCTGGCTTTAAAATACGCCTTTCTAATAAACCACTCAGGATATTTTAAATCCTTAAAAATGTTCCAAATCTTAGAATTTTCGGGGTCTAGCAAATGTGGGCTACAAATCCTGAGTGCTCTTAGAAACATGGAAGAAATAATTGAGCTTTTAACCCCTTCATCGTGATATGAAAAATAATGAAAGTACAAATTACAATGGGTAGGTTTTCTATAGACCGTGAAATTGGGCTTTCCTCTTTCATTAATGACCAAAACATCTAGAAAAGGTAATTGTTTGTCATTCTCCTATTCATATTTAAGTTTAATAGAGGGAACAAGATTATTTAATGACAAAGAAAGTGTCAAAGTTGTTCCAGTGGTCAGGCCAAAATGAGAAAATATCATCTACATAACGAAACCAAATTAGATTCTTGGGACATATTGTTTGCAACAATTCTGATTCATAATATTCCATGTATAATGTACTCAGTATTGGGGACAAAGGGGACCCCATTCCCATACCAAAACATTGCAAATAAAATTCTTTACCGAAGGAAAAGGCATTATTGGTGACAGTTTTATCAGTTCTAAAAATACCATTGTCAGCATGCCTAGTTCTATGCTACATGTTGGCAATTTTCTATCTAAAAAATTAAGTATATCATCAATGGGAACTTTTGTAAACAGGGACTCAACATCAAAACTGATCATTTTTCCCCGTTTTAAATCTAAGGACATAACTTTGTTAATAAAGTCACAGGAATTAGTGATGTGCAAGCCTGAAAATTTACCAACCATTGACAAAAGATTTTAAGTTTGCTTTGGCTTTCAAATATTCATCTACCGTGAAAAGTAAATTGGTTAGGAATAACGTTTCAAAACAGGAACAAGCCTGTGTCTACAGCATTCCCTGTAAAAGTTGCGATTTATTATATGTAGGAGAAACTGGAAGAAATATTGCAACCCGTATTAAGGAACACAAATATGCCTTCAGAAGTTGTAACACCAATAATGCTATTTTTTATCATGCTATAGATTGGGAATCAAGTAAAGTACTTTATAAATATAATAATTATGTCAAAAGAAAAATAGAATCTGTGTGTATAGAACAAGCAGATAATTTTAATTTGTACGAGGGTACCTATAAGTTAACCCTTTGCCTGTCCAAAGCATTTTCATAAGTTTGGTCCAAACATCCATGCTTGTTTTCAGACTTTTGGTTATAGGAGGTTTATTTGGTTTAGTTGGTGGGTAATATGGGATCATAGAATGTATCACACTAAATATTATTTATGATGCGCTCTGTGTGTCATATGTGATGCATGTATCACATGTGATGCACGGGACAGGCAAAGGGTTAAACCCTTCAAATGAGATTCTTGGTAAAAAAAAATCCCTTACGGAGTCGGGTGAATGGGTTCTAACATAAGTGTAATTAGTGTAAAGGTAATAATAATAAATGTTAAAAAAATATGTAAGTGCAATAATCAATGCAGTAATTATATCAAAATAGTAGAATCTGTATGTATGAATAGGAAGATTTTAATTTGAGTGTATGTACTTATAAGCGGGACCCTGTAATAAAATGCCCTTCTGGTTTGTTTACAATTTCTGCATAATAAATAATAATAATTATAATCAATAAATAATCAACGTAATAAATTTATAATTTCTGTAATAAATAGCAATGCAATATTAAATGTAATAAATTGAATAATAAATGTATCATAAATGTATAGAACAGGTATATAGTTTAAATTCATGCGAATGTACCTATAAGCGGGTCCCTTTAATAAAAATGCTCTTCTTGTGTCGGAAGAACGGGACCTAATTTATTCGTAGCGGTTGCTTGAAGGTTCCTTCCTCACCCCCACCTTTTTTCATTTGTTTTTCAGTTTGTAATTTTCGTAAAATAAACAATGTAATAATCAATGTAATAATAAATTTATAATTTCTGTAATAAATAATACAATATTAAATGTAACATATTTAATAATAAATGTAATAATTATGTAAAATAATAGAAGCTATATGTATACAAGATAGTTTTTTATGCGAATGTGTTTAAAAAGCGGGTCCCTTTAATAAAATGCCCCTCCACCGTCGGGATAACGGGACCTAATCTATGTGTGAATTTCTTAAACGCTCTGGACTGTTTTCCCTCGTGTTTTAGGTTCATTCAGTTTTCTGTATCCACCTGAAGAGGATGCCAGTGGGCATCAAAACTGTTGTGGAAATAAACTCTGTCTATTAGAGTGGGTTTTTATCATCATATGAATTACTTATTTTACCCTATGTTTCCAGACTTATGGGCCACCCTGTGTGTGTATATGTATATGTGTATGTGTATATATATATATATATATATATACACACACACAAGGGCTGGAGTTTCTAATTTTACCCTTCAATTTTTTTTCCTTTCTTTATTTTACCGCGAATTCGTACCTAGTGTGGTACATATCTCAGTGAGGCAGTGGGTGAGTGGTGTTACTGAGTTGGGGATGATAGACCAGGGGGGGGGGGATGTGTTCAGTTACTGGGTAGTGGGTATGGGGGGCCTGGTCTCAGACCCTTTGAAATAGGTGGGAATAAGTGAGGAAACACGAAATCGCTTCCTCCAAAAAATGGGGGCCCTCAGCAAGCATGAATTGTAGATGCTCAGGTATGGGAATTTTGGCCAAGTGAGGGAAACATCTACAACGAAGAGCTGACAAGTTTGGACATTCGACCAAGAGATGTACGACAGTGATGGGAGTTGGCAGGTAGGGCAGAGCAGGGCTGGCGATTTAGCCATTAGGTGACCATGAGTAATGCGTGTCTCCTATGTGGAGATGGGCTATAAGTATCATCACTTCTTTATGTCAGGACTGGTGGAAGGAGGTGGCCCATATCCTACTTGCTGCTTGATCTTATGAAGTTTGTTTTGTGTGGCCTGGTCTCATTCCCATTGCCAGATGGAACGGAAATGGGAGTGGAGAGTCGGGAAGAAGTCAGTGAAAGGAAGGGGCCAGGAGGCAGCCAGCAAGCAGGCCAACTTTGCCATGTGGTCCGCCACCTCGTTACCCTGGATGTCAACATGTGCCAGGACCCAGCAGAAGGCAATTGTCTTGTGTCAGAAGGTTGTTAAAAAAATGGAAGATTTGCTGGATGGTACAGATGAGCAGATGAGGGGGGGTTACATCTCTCTAGGGAGAGAAGTGCACTTTGGGAATCTGAATAAATGCCGAAAGAGCTGGCAGATTGAGTGCGACTATGTCAAGGGCCTCCTTAATTATGAAAAGTTCTGCCGAGAAAATGGAGGTCTCGCCGGGCAGGCTGACGCCTCGAGAAAGTGGCTGGGTCAGTATCACCACTGAGGCAGCCGCACCAGTCTCCAAATGGGAACCATCTGTATAAATGGGGACTGTATCCGGATGTTGGGTTGCATGCAGGGCTGTGGAGCTGGAGCTTGAAGCAATTTTGGTGAGTGGAGCTGGAGCTGATAAAAAATGTGTCAGCTCCAGCTCAATACAGAGAGTTCATATTTAGATACAAACTTTTTTATGCTACTTTTTTTTTATTTTGAATGATTTCTAATTCGACAATTTTTTTCAGGAAATGTGTTAATTTTTAGAAACTTAAACTAGTAAGCTTAATTTTTAAAAATTGAAAATATTAAGTTTCATTCTTCTTTTTTTGAGCCCTTTCATAATGACAACTAGATCTCAAAGTCAAACAAAGTCCGCATTATTTGAATACTTCACTTTCTACAGATGGAAAATATTTCATTTGTCACTAAGAAAGAAAATAATGATGAACAATTATGTGAAACTAAAATTAGTTCTTGTACAAGCTATGATACAAAAGTACCAACCCAGACTGGCAAGACATCAAATTTAAAAAGACATCTACAACGATTTCATCCAAAAATTTTAGAAATTATTGTTAAGAAAGAGTGAAGCAAGTCAAGCATCCACCTCAACTAAAAGTAAAATTTGTCCTGGGGGACAATTGCAAATGTCACCATTAACAAGTTTCTTTCCTAGTAATAAAGTTACTGTAAATATGACCTCAGATAAATTCAAGAAGTACATCATAGAAATGGTGGTAAAAAATAGTATACCTTTATCTTTTTTCTCAACACCAGCTTTTTTAGGTCTTAATGGAGAAATGGCCAGTAAACTCCAAGTTTCTTTGGATAGAAATAGCATTAGAAAGATTGTGATTGAAGTTCCTCCTTTTTGTGCGTGGCATCTTCAAAGAACTCTTAAGGAGCGCTTTGTGTTCCTCAAAATGGATGGATGCACTCGCCATAGAGTTAATTATTTTGCCATTAATGTGAGATATATAGATGACAACAATAAAAAGGTGACTCGGACACTGGCAGTAAGGAATACACATGCACATCACACCAGTGAATATCTTTCTAAGTTAGTCGAAACTGTCTTACAAGATTTTAAAATAAAAAAAGAACAAGTTCTATGTATTGTCACTGACAATGCTTCGAATATGCTAAGCACTATTGAGAAACTAAATAGAGGGACAGTTACTAAGGAAATAATGGAAAATGAAGATGACATTTCTGAAATTGATTCTGCAAATGAAATGATAGTGACAGAACAAGATGAAGAAGTTCTAGATGATATTGCTGAAGAAGCCACTATGCTATCTCATATTCAACACATGCGCTGTGTTGTGCATACATTGCAGTTAGCGATAAGGGATGGATTAAAAGAATGACATGTAGCAACTATGATCAGCAAGTTCAGACAGGTAGCCACTGCAGCCAGAACACCAAAAATAGACTCCATTGTGAAGAAACATTCAGGTATGGGAGCTATTTTAGATCAAGATACTCGGTGGGGCAGCACCTATTTGATGATTAAGCATTTGCTTGATCTGAAACCACATCTTGAAGACCTGGCAAATCAAAATGTCTAACTGAAAATGAATGGGATGCAATTGACCCAATTAGAAGTTCTGCTTCGTTACCCTTTTGCTGTCACTAAAAAGTTTCAAACAGAAGAATTAACTTCTGGTGAATTCTTGTTGGCATGGAAAGAATTAATATTTTGTCTCAATCAAACAGGAGGACTACTTGCTGAGGGAATTGTTTCTTCGATGAAGAAAAGAGGTATTACTATTAGGAAATGCAATTGTATTAGCTGCTGTTTACATACAGTGCCCGCGAAAAGTATCCGATCACTCAAGAAAATACAATATTTTCCCTTGATATTCAGAGACACATAATTCACTTTCTATTTGTTCTAGCGACATCTGGTAACTTTGAGGTTGCTCGCTGATATGAGAGCTATCCAACGCATTCTCAAATTAGTGTTCTGGTAGCCTTCGTTGCGGGTGGCTGTGTCTCAAAGTTGTCAGATTTCACTGTTTGTGTAAATTTATTGATATTTTGTTATTTTTACAGAAAGTGGTGTAAATAAAATTTATATATAATGTGTGCTAAAAAACAACTTAAGAGTGATTGTCGAGGTGCTATTGTTGCTTTGCATACATGTGGGAAATCACAGAGACAGATAGCTAAGGAATTAAACATATCCCAAAGTACCGTTAATTTATGGGTTTCACGGGCTAAGAACAATGCCGGCCTAACCACGCCAGTCCCTAAAAAACGATCTGGCAGACCGAGAAAAACAAATTCACGAACAGACAAACTTATGAAACGTTTAGTATTGAAAAACCCAACAATAACTGCGAAAGAAATAAAATTTAATATGAATAATTTGTTATCTGGTGTTTCTGAACGAACTATCCAGGAGCGGCTCCAAAAAGAACTCGGATTACCATCTCGCCATGCTGCTAAGAAACCGTTCATTAATGAAAAAATGCGTAAAAAACGTGTCGCATTTTGTAAAAAATATATTCATTGGACTGTTGATGACTGGAAGAAGGTTTTATTTAGTGATGAGTCGACATTTTTGACATTCAGAAGTTGTCCAAAAAATGTTCGCCGGCCCATTGGCTCAAATAGGATGGACCCTAAATACACCCTAAAGACAATGAAACACCCTCCAAGTGTGATGGTTTGGGGTTGTTTCGGTTACTATGGGCGTGGAAACCTATATTTTCTTCCGAAGAACACAACTATGAATGGTGCACGGTATTTAGCAATGCTACAGGATAAACTTCCAATGGCAATGGCAATCCAAAGGACAAAAACATACATGCATGATGGTGCACCATGTCACAGGGCCAAAATAGTGACAAAATGGATTACTGACAATAAATTTGATATTTTGGATTGGCCTGGTAATAGTCCAGATCTCAATCCGATAGAAAATATGTGGCTAATAATAAAAAATAAGGTTGAATGCCACGACACTGGCTCAGTCGAAAAATTACAAGAAGCCATCAAAAAGGTATGGTGCAAGGAAATATCAGTGGAAGTTTGTCAAAACTTGATTAAATCCATGCCAAAACGTCTAGAACAAGTCATCCAAACCAAAGGACAGATGACAAAATACTAATATAAGGTTAGTATACATTTAAACATTGTTTTTTATGTAAAAAATACAAATTTCCAGGGTGATCGGATACTTTTCGCAGGCACTGTAGACCCAATGAACAGAGTTCTATTAAATGAAGATCAAAAAACTAAAGGAAAAGAGGCCCTCTATGACATTGCATTGCGCATGGAAAAGCTGGTATCTGAAAAACCAGACACCCAGAATGAAGAAGATAGCAGCATTACCAACCAATCACCCTCTTCAAATAATGAAGATGATTTCGCAAAATATTTGGACAGAATAGATAAATCAAATGCAAAACGTCTCAAAGTAGAATTAAAGAATCCTCCACAGATGAAAATAACCAAATTCAAGCAAGAATTCTATGCTGAATTAAAGGAAGTAGAAAAATACAACCGCTCCTCTAAACTGACAGTTGACGATGGAATACCCTTATATCCAAAGATTATAAGGAATGTAGCTAGTATTGTATCAGCTCTACCACCCACACAAGTCAGTGTAGAACGCCTCTTTTCAGCACTGAGAATAGTGAAATCTGATTTAAGAGCATCAATGAAGGATGCCTTAGCAGAAGCCATTTTATTTCTGAGGACAGGCATGTAATGAAGATGTATAAAAAGTAATAAAAATTATTTTAATTTTTTTAAAAGGCTACATTTTCCAAATAAACATTCTATAATACAAACAAATAAGGTTTTTTTTTGTCATGAAAGCTGTAGGTAATATTATTATTAATAAATGATAAAAAAAAAGCCACAAAGGCATAGCTATAGTCATTAGAATTTAGATTAATAGCTGCAACAGGCTTTGGTCTAAATTTTAAAAAGTAGCCTGATGAATCATATGATGGTGATGAAATGTTTTGTGTGGCTGCCTGCTATGGCCTATGAGTAGCAAGGTACAATTTCAAGAGATTTATCAATCATTAATATATGGTGAGAGGAGCCGGAGCCGGAGCTGGGCATAAAAAAATGTTGGAGCCAGAAATTTGAAAATGCTGTAGCCGGAGCTTAAGATTTTGGTGCCAGCTCCACAGCCCTGGTGGCATGTTCACAGAAGAGTGACCTGTATACCATAGTACTCGTATTCTTCGGTAGATCACACAGGTCCCTGCAAAACATGATGGGAGTGAGGCGGGGGGGGGGGGGGGGGGGGGGGGGGTTAGATGTTTGAAATGGGGATAATTGAGAGGATGGGCATGTTAGAAAGGTCAAGGAAAGAGCAGACCTCTTCAGTGAAGTGCCAGTGCCATCCCTGGGGTGGGAGTTCAGAAATCACGACGCATACAAGCAAAGAGGGTAGTCTCTGTACACGGAGTATGTCCTCATGAGGAGCAGACCCCATCGGAGGGCAAGAGGAGGTAATTGCAATCCACTTGAAGGCTGGAGGCTGGGGAAGAGTGGAAAGTACCAGTGGTAAGGCAGAGGCCCCTATGAAGGACTGGGTCCAAGATACAGAGGCAGGTGTTGGAGGCTGAATGGTATACTACACTGCCATAATCCAGCTTCAACTGGACCATGGAAGTGTAAAGACGAAGGAGAGAGCATCAGTCTGCACCCCATGTGGTGTGGGAGAGGTGATCTAGTAGAGTGAGGGGACACTGGAGGGACTGCTTCAGTTGTTTGATATGAGGAACTCAGTTGAGCCATCAGTCTAGAATCATGCGCAAAAATCGCGTGGAGGGTACCACCTCAAGAGGATTGCTGTATAGTGTGACAGAGGGAACAGGAAGTGTTGCGGGTCTTCTGCTGAATAGCATACACTTGGACTTTGGGGTGGAGAAGCAGAAACCCACTGACATCATCCACCTTTCCACCTGGTAGATGGCGAGCTGAATTTGCCATTGAACTACAGATGGCTCCCGCACTGCAAAGTAGATCCCAAGGTCATCCGCGTAGATGGAAGAACGGATGTTGGGTGGAAGGCATTTTGAGACTGTGTTCATGACGATGGAAAAGCATAGAACACTGAGGATGCTTTCCTGTGGGACCCCATCCATCTGCACGAAAGTGTCTGAGAGGACTGAGCCCACCCGAACTTTAAAGGTTCGGGAGGATAGGAAGCCCCTGATGAAGGTCAGCATGGCTCCTATGAGCCCTAGACTTTGGAGCTGACTAAGGATTATTGTCTGATGAGTGGTGTCGTAGGCCTTCTGGATGTCAAAAAATATTGATAGGATGAATTGTCCACTGTCGAATGCATGCTGTATGTCACGGCTGAGAAGCAGGAGGGGATCAGTGGTGGATTGAAATTGTCTGAAGCCAGACTGGGTAGTCGGGAAGGAATTACTATTTTTGAGGAAGAACGATAGTCTCATCACGACCATTTTTTCAAAAAATTTGCAGGCACAACACATTAGGGTGATTGGTCTGTAGTTTGTGGGATCGAGGGAATCTTTGCCGAGTTTGGGGATAGGGATTAGATAGGCCTCCCTCCACCAGGAGGGAAATGTGCCCTCTATCCATATGCAGTTGTATAGGTCTAGTAGGAAATTTTGTAAGGTAGGGTGGATGTGCTGGATCATGCTGTAGGGGATACCATCCAGGCTGGGACAAGGGGATCATCGAGAGGCCAGTGCCACCTGTAGTTCATGCATGGTAAACAGTTAGTTGTAGGAGCTGTCTATGGATGGTGAAGAGGAGCTATTTTAGGGGCAGGGACAGGGGAGCTAACTGCAGAGGAAGAAACAGCAGCGAAAGTAGAAGCTAGATGGTTTGCCACTGATTTTGGCTTGTATAGAAGTCCCGTCATTAGTCCGGAATACCTGGGGTCAGGAGGGGACATGTCACCTCTCGATGCCCCATACCTTCTTCCAGATGGTAGCTGAAGGTGTGGTGGTGGTGACACCGGATACAAAGGCATGCCAAGAAGCACAGCGTGCTGTCTTCATTGTGACAGGAGGCGATGGCCCTGGCCCGCTGCATCTCCATGCGATGGATGGGAAGTCACGTACAGTGGAACCGTCGAGTAGCCATCTTGGCGCATACAGCCTCCGTGCACTCTGGGGTCCACCAAGGCACCCATCAGGTGCAGGGGTAGGTGGAGGATCACGGTATGCTAGAGCACCCTGCCACTACCACATTTGATTCGAAGTATGCGATACACTCGTCGGAGGATGGGAAGTTGGCAGTTGTTTGGGTTGTATATGTATCATCGTGGAAGCAGAACCAACTAGTTTTTGCAGTAATCCATTTCTCCAGTAACCAAACAGTCTGGTCAGGCCAACTGAGCGTGAGTTGAACTGGGAAATGGTCACTTCCATAATCCTCTTGGAGGACTTGCCATGAGAAATCTAGGAGGGCATCAGTCGAAACAAAGGACAGGTCTATACAGAATGGAGTGCAGGTGGTGGCATGGTAGAAAGTAGGAGCCATCATTGAGGCACTCAAATGAGAGCTCAGTCATGATGTTGATCAGGGTTGGGGCCATATAGGTGGTGTGTATGTCTCCCCACATGGAGTGGAGACTATTGAAATCACCCAGTAATAGAAAGGGCCTTGAGTGTGTGGAGGAAGGTATATTGAACAGATGGTGTACTGTCTATCCAGGGAAAGCTGGGTAGCAATCACCTGTAATGGGGATTGGATAGGGAGATTGTAGAAGGGGACTGTGTGGTGGATAAAAATGGCAGCCCCCTTTGGAGTGCAGGTAGGAGACAGGGTGGTGGTGAAAGAATATCCAGTCGGGCAGGGCATGGGTCTGGTTCCCAGGATGAGTTCCTGGAGACACACACACCGGATGGAAAGTGGCAATCAAGGAATTCAGGCCCTCGTAATTTGCAAATATTCCTCTGCAGTTCCAGTGTACTATTGTAGTTTTTGGGGGATCCATTATTTGATGATGGGGGATGGGTAAAGGTATACATGCAGAGGATGGAGTGTGAAGGTAGATTTGAGGTTCACCAAGGTGAAGGATGGGTCAGGAGCATGGCCAGCTCTCTGCCATTCACCAGAGAAGGAATCAGTCAGCCAGTCGATCTCCGCGGAGACTGCAGGGTCGAGTCGACCGAGCGAGACTAGAGGCATGGATCACAGCAGCTTGGAGATTGTTGTGGGCTCCAATGGTGCAAAATTTCTTGAGCTTTTGTGTTCCGGGCTTGGGGGGGCATTTTATTTCCCAAAATGGCACCTCCCCACCTGTCTGGAGTCTCATGATAGACTCCAGGTGGCAATAGGGGGTGCCAGAAGGACCAGCAGATCGGAGGGAGGACATGCTCAGAGTGGCTAACAGTGTGTGGGCCAGGGATTTTAGGGGAGCAGGTACAGTGGGGGTGGGAGGAGATGAACCAGTGTTCTCATGGAGGGGTAGAAAAAATAGCATCAGGAGGCAAGGGCAGGTCCATGAGACTCAGGCACAGCCGAGTTCCCCTCACCGTGTAGCTGCACCAGAGCCACATCCACAGAATCCTCAGGGGAGAGGATGTTGTCCAGATTGAATCTCATCATGGGGATGGGTCACGTACTTTGGCAACCATTGTCCGAGTCTGCCAGGGGTAGATTGATGGGACTACTTCTGTGGGGTGGTTTGGTCCTCATAGGTGAAGTGGGCGGTGTGAAGGTCAGATCTGTCTTCTTAGCACTTGGGGAAGAGGGAAAGATATTGAAAGTCTGGAGGGTCTGGCGACTCAGTCACACATCTCTGCATTGTCGACTTACTCCAGGTGATAGGTTCGGGTGTGTGCAGAGAGCACTGGGAGGGCAGGGTTCGAGGTGAGTGGGGCCTGGGTGTCCTGGTCCCAGACTCCTGTGGAATCTGTGGCAGGTGAGGTGCGTGGAGAGAAGGAATGTTGGGGGTACAGGAGGTTGTCAGCTCTTGCCAGGACTCCCCCTGGGAGGAATGGGGAGCACTGGTCAAGGGGGTTGAGAGTGGCAAGCCAGGGCAGCGTGTCAAAATGACAGAGCTGAGGGCTGCAGCATAAGATACGCCCAGTCTCACCTCCCAACTCTGCACCCTGTCTCATGCCTCTCAGAGGCTAAGGAAATCCACTACTTGCAGGCCTTGGAGCTCCTTCTCGAACCTGAAGAACAGGCATTTGCCGGATGAAGATGGGTGTGCACCTTCACAATTGGAACATTTGGGTGTGTTGGGGCACTTGTCTGGGTGAGCAATTTGTCCACAATGAACACACAATTGGTGTGGCTGCCAAAAAACTGAACTAACATGTCCAAACTTGTTGCATTTAAAACAGGTTGTCGGGTCTGGGATGTATGGTTGGACAGAATTTGCATGACATGCAGTCTCCCATACCCCATACAATACAGTCAGGAAGGACTAAGTTATTAAAGGTAAGTAGACACGAGGTAGGGGAGGGGGTACCTCCCTGTCAGGATGTGAAGCGATGGATCTTCGTGACACCCTGGGGTGCGAGGTCCTCCAAGAGCTCGTTCACTGTAATTGACAACAGGCATGTAGCATAAATAGTGCCCTGACTCTGGTTCAGGCGAGGGTGTGGTGAAACGGACACCAAGCATCCAAGGACCTCAGTGATGGAGAGTAGGGCTTTTATCTCTGTGGCTGAGCATGATTTTATGAGGAGGGAACCATCCCTCTGCGGTCGCACATCATAACAGCTGGAGTTGCTGTGGGCTCGGATCACCTGAAACGTCCGTTCTGAGTTAGTCAGGAGGGATCCAGAGGTAGGCCGGATCTCTAGGAATTTGTGGATACTTGGGAGGGATATGGAGGCAGTAGAGTCAGAGTGGACTGGAATATCCAAATGTCGATAGGATGGTCGTGTATGCTGACTTCCCCCTCCACCGCCAGGCTCTCTCCATGGGGAGGCGGGCCAATGGCTGGTGAGGGGCATACAGGGAGAGCAAGAAGCCAGGTTTTGGAGGTAAATCTTGGGTGGAACTTGACTTGCCCAAAGGCAGCTGAGGCAGGCTGGGGCGAGAGCCCTGCTCCAGAGGGTGTACATCCAAGGGGATATTCAGGGTACAGCAACAGTAAAGGAGAATGCAAGTCATAAGTTACCAAAGCGGGGTCAACCCCATCCAGATGCGGTCTTCCAGTGGTAGGGGACTCGAGGGCCTGGTTGCCCACCACCCAAGTGTTGAGAGTAGTAGTAGTCTGAGTATTAGAAGCAGAAGTTGTTAACCGAGTAGATGAAGCCATAGCAAAAAAGGAGAATTTTCATCCCCCCCACACACATCCAGCCACCATCGACTCCAACAAGGAAAAGGCGAATCGTGGGCTCACTCAGTCCCACCACCAACAAAATTAAAACTAATACTACGCGCCCTAACTTCAACGCATATCGCATTAATTGCTGCTGGAAAATCTATCTTAACCTCGATAGCCCTAAGGGAATTACGAATGTACAGCAAAATGCCACCACCAAACTTATGTATCATTAGTAGAGAGTTTAAAACCTGGTATATCAAGTTCCCCCAACAAGTCCCGAGTCATGGTATTTAACCACGTTTCAGTGGTAGCAACTATATCATAGTTGCTGGAATAAATTATCGCCTTAAATTCATTTAATTTGTTTCTAATACTGCACGCATTACAATAAAAGACATTTAAGTTATTTTTTATGACAGGCCAGCATTTTAAACTATTTTTCACATTGGGCCCACGTTCCCCGGACCCACAACATTTAAAGAAGGCTTCGACCTATACAGCTTCCCCACATTTTCGTCTATTAACTTACCTAGCCTAGCATTACCTATTTCATTAAAATGCACCCATCTTTTATAAAAAGGCTAGGATCACTGAATTCAGACCACAGCTTTATGAAGGGTACACTTTCCTCAGCACAAATCTCTAATTTATTATTCAAAAATATTGTTTTTGACGTAATCCTAAGACCCAAACCGTGCCTAGGGGTAATACCTAGAACTAAAGACCTATCTGACCTCGCCTTCAAGGACCTAATTAACCCCCTATATCTCTCCAAAAGTCAGGCACTCTCATATCAGGCCTATACGAGTCGTTGCCTCCTACCATTGTCACCAACATCAAGTGACGGGAGGCAATGTCAATCCTATCCACTTCGTCTCTAACTCTGTCAACCCTGGCCCCTGGGAGACAGACCCCCCCTCCTCTTGGTTGGATGCAATTCAATGAACTCCTTGTCTATGTGGCGCACTAAAGAGAGCCCAATTAAAATAGTTTCCCCCTCATTCACGTCCCTTTCCAAATAGGCAAAAGGGTTCGAAACCTCAAAAGGGGGGGGATTCCTATCACCTAATATACGCTGCCTAGCTCCACCCTTAAATTCTCTAAATCCCTCCCCATCTACTACTCTCGGACCAACCTTAACTCCTTCCTCAACTCTATCCAACCTTCCTGACAAGCTACCTAAACTAGAAACTAGGTTACACACCTCACTCTTCAAATTACTAACATCTTCAATGTTAGTATTGGTTCAGCTTTTGTCAACCATAGCCCTACCCCTGCCCTCATCAAGCATTGAAAGTCTCTCCATTACCTCATGTACACTGTTTTACGTCAACTATTTCCTCCATTAACTCACAAAATAACAAACTGATCTCTCGGTAATTGCCATAGGACCACTGTTATAATCTTTAAATTCCAAATACCACCAGTTTACCCTACACCTAACACACAATGCTTTCTGCGACGGCATCGGGCAGTTAAAAATTAGTTTATAACCGTCACTAGTTTAAGTTAAATTAAGCCTGCACGCTATGAAAACTTCTAAATCACTGAAAACCATTAATATTCAATTACTTAACTATAACAATGTGAATATAAACGCAAGTATATAAAATTCAAAACTTTCCAAAAGTAAAATTCTTAGCAATATGCAAAAGTAGATGCAATATCAGAGAGCTCAAGAAATGTGTCCATTCAGTACAGTGTCTTGCTGACGAAGTTGTAAGCTACTTCACCAGGGATGTTAGTAAATGGGAGGAAAGCCAAAGGTGGTCGTGAACATTGAAATCTCCTAAAGTGGACATTTCATCAAGGGAGAGCGGGATAGAATGTATTCCACTTTGGAAGTGAGGTAGTCAAAGAATTTTGGATAGTTGGTAGAATTAGGAGAAAAGTGAACAGCACAGATTTATTTAGTTTGAGATTGGCATGTAAGCCATAGCCAGAGGGTATAGAATTCAGAAGATTTGAGTTTGGAAATACAAGAACATGTCATGGGGGTACATATTCACAACATCCACCTTTGGAGTGAAATTGAGTAGAGAAAAAGTAAGTGGGTACAGAAAAGGGGTTACTGTCAGTTGTCCCAGACACCTGAGTTTCAGTGAGGAAAAGAAAATGAGGTGGTGGTGTTCAACATATTGAAAATTTGAGAAAAGGCCACAAATGTTGCAGAAATCAATGAAAAGTGAATCAGGCAGAAGCCCAGAACATCTCAAATGGGTGGTAGCAGATCTAGCCCTGCTAAACAGATGTGCATTCCCAGTATTAGCAGTGGTGGAGCCAGAAGTTAGGGCATTTATGGTCCCCTCCACAGGTGACTCCAAGGCTCTAAGTTGATGCCATTTTTTTTTTAATTTTGAAAAGATTATGTAGTGTGTAAGATGTATGTATCTGTAGTGAGGAAAAAAGGGAGAGAAGTATATGTTTGAGAGTATGCTGGATTGCTCACAGGGTAGATTTGACTGATGGGATTGAAAAATTGATGTTTATTAATAAAAATAACAGAAGTTATAATCCTTAAATGTAAAACCCAAGTTAGGTTTAATAGATAGATTATAAAGTTAAGAAATAAGCCTCACTGACATTAGCACAAAGCCGGAAGAATACATTTCATCATGTTCATTCTTGCATTCATCTTTAGCCAATCTGGCACAGGTTTGGCTGTCACTAATATATTATTAAGTAGTGCAATAAAACATGGCATTACCTGAGAAATGTTAATCTGCCTAAGGTGAAGAAAGCAATATTGATGAATGATGAAAAGAAGGAAAAGGCCAATGAAAAGGAAATGGCATGAAACATGGTTCAAAATGGACAGTGGTGAAAAACTGACTGAAATATGGAGCCACCCAGATGGGCCAAAGGGCGCCTAGTGTGCCCACTATAAAATTTTTACCATGTTACTATGTACCGTAGTAAATACATATTTTATGTAGTTTTTCTGCACCCCTCAGCTTTGCATACCCAAGGCAAGTGCTTCACTCACCTCACTCTTGCTACAGCACTGATATATATAACAACCTTAACCCATGTGTTAACTTAGGGGGGGGGGCGCTTTAGGTAATGGTTCAGACTACAGGCGCCACTTATTTAAGCAAAATTTCAAAAAATACCATAGACAGTTGTTTCTCTCGTTAAAATACATTGATTGCATGTCACATAGTCAAAAAAATGAAGTTAGAAAATTACGAAAAAATATATATACCATAGCTACTTCAGTACTTTTTAGTACTTTTTGGGTATGAATCTAGGAAATTTTGAGTTGGCAACCTTACTATCATTCATTCTCTTTGAAAATGGCTTTAGTCTGTGATGGCTGTGCAGTGACGCTAGCAGGGCCGGCTCAAGGTACCGGCAACTCGGGCAGTTGCCTGGGGCGCCACATCATATGTTTGGGATCTTCCAAATACAAAGGGAAAAATAAATAAATAAAATGAAAGAGTCAAATGTGAAATGTGGCCCAACATGGGATGACACATCACATGGGTTGATGTGGCCACGTAGGTGAGCGTTGAGCACAAATTACATATGCCTGGCAGCGCTGCCATCCTTTAATATCTCATCAGTGTTGCCACTTTGTGGAATTTTTACATTTTTTTGTGGATTTACCTCAGACAAAAGTGGCAATACTCTCTCTCATATTTTCATACATGGTTCCATTTTGAGAATGTTTAGTTGTACTTTGAGTGAATATCATTAATTGTAATAAACTCTTTATTCCTACATTTGTAGTTTTTCCTCATTGTGAACAAATTTTAAAATTATACTTGTAAGGGTGCCAAAGTTCAGCTTGCCCGGGGCACCAGCAATCCTAGGGCCGCCACTGGACACTAGTAGAGTTTGCAGCCATGTTGGAGGATTGGACGAAACTAATTAAATTACTTGCAGACCACAAATTAATAAAAGTTACCTCTGTCTGTTCATCCTGCGATAGTGTGGTGAACATCGCAGCTGATAATTTCTGCTATGATAGATGCATCATTATTCGTGGAAATAAAACTGTCAAGAGACATAGGTGTAGGTTTAAGAAGTTGCTTTCACCAGTACATTTTTTGACCACACACATATTTACAACCAGCTACCATCCTACATTTAATGTACTGGTTTGTGCTGAATAATGCAACCTACACTCACATTGTTGACCAGGTGCATGTGTCAAAAACCACCATTATTGACTGGTTCAGTTTTGCTCGGGAAGTGGTAATTCATTACTACGAAAAGAACGCAGAAAAACTAGGTGGTCCAGGAAAGATTGTTGAAATAGACAAAGCAAAGTTTGACAAATGGAAGTATAATAGAGGATGTGTTATTGAAGGTGTGGGTTTTTGGGGGGTTTGAACGTGACTTGAAAAAACTATTTATGGTTCCAGTTCCAGATCGCACTAGCGAAACTTTTATTACTAAATTAAAGGAGTGGATTGCACCCAGGACAAAAATCATTTCAGACTGTTGGGCCTCATATTCATCCATCTTGGTCAAAGGGTACAAACACGAAACCATGAATCATAGCAGGAATTTTGTGGACCCAGAAACAGGTGCCAGCACTCAAAATATAGAACGTAGCTGGTGAGACACACAGGCAAGGATTCCACGATTTGGACGCAAGGAGGAGCATTACAGTGAATACCTTGCTATGGCATTATTTGTCAGGAGATTCCCTCGAGTTCCTCAGCAGTTTCATGAATTTCTGCTGGCTACCACTGACCTTTATCCATAAGGGGGGTCAAGGGGTGGCGCAGCCCCCCTCATTAACTTGAGTTAGGTTAATTACTTATTTACACATTTTTATGCATCCTCTAGTACTATTTGACGTGTAAAAAATGTTCAGAATACATCTAGTAATGTAAATAATTACCATGTTTTTTCCTCCAAAACATGCTAAAACCATTGGTTTCCTGTGGTTTAGGATAAATCTGACCATCGCTATTACAGTAAATTATTGCTTGTGTTGTGTTCCCCCACCCAAAACCTGTGGTTCCCATGGTGGTCCCCCCAGATTGTAGGAGGGGTTGGGGGTGGGTGGGTGAAATCTCACCAAGCAATAATTTACTGTAATGGCAATGGGTCACATTCATCCTAAACAGGAAACCAATGGTTTTAGCATGTTTTGGTGGAAAAAACAAAAATTGAGGTGGTGCCCCTATTCTGAACCATTACCAGGATTTGCCCCCACATGATAATATATACATACTAAACTTGGTAATTCTTGGCCTTCACAGTCACTGTTGGTGAAACCAAAATAACCAAAATCTAACCTTCATTTCTTGTGCAAATGAATTATTGAATGCCTAGTTAGGTCAATTATACACCCTTGACAATTGGTTAGGTTGCTGTGATATGCATTATCACATACATACATTACAACAATAATATTCAGACTAAACTAGGGTAATTGTCGCAAATGACATGGCCTGAAATTGAAATCAAAAACACACTTTTCTAATATATTTTGGTGTGCTCTGTTGAAATATAATCATTTCTTGTGCAAATGAATAGAAATACACATTTGGGCAATGCAGACAACTATTTCTATTCATTTGCACAAGAAATGAAGGTCATATTCAAACAAAGCACACCAAAATACACTTGAAAAATATATTTTTGACTACATTTTATACAATAACACAACCTAATATATTCATGTTATGAAATCTTGTAAATGATGCATTGCCACAGGAAATGTGCAAAACACCTCAAAATTAACCAGAAAAGTTTGCTCTCATCATTTTTGTTTAAACTAACGAAAATATTTTGACAACCTAACCAATCATCAAGGGCACTCAACCTAACTAAGCATTCAATTAGGTATTTCTTTACTATTACACCAGTCTCAAATAGAAAGTTTTAAAAACTGGTTTTCAATATTTTTTAATGTGCTGAATTCAAAAATGATACTCATTTCTGTCACAAATGATTTTCTAAAGATCTAGGGGTTAGGTTGTTTTAAGTTAGGTTAGGTTTGCTTAGGTTGTTTTAGATTCAGCCAACTTTGAAGGTGAAATTTATATTTTTCCTATGGTTTTTGATACGTTTTGTATTAATCTGACTATTTCTTTACTATTACACCGGTCTAATAAATATTTACCTTCAATTAACCTAACCAGTTAATATTGGTCATTTCACCTAAATATCTTCTGATCTTTTTATATTAGGCACTCACTGTCACATTTCAGGCAAATTAAGGATGAGAGAATAATGCCATAATTGATAAAAACATCCAATGCTTTGTCTTCATCTAAGGCACATGATGAATCAAGTTCTCTAAGTCAAAACCACATGAATGCCATGTCATAATTCTGTAAATATTTACTATTACACCAGTCTCTAGTAGAAAGTTTTAAAAGCTGGTTTTCAATGTCTTCCAATGTGCTGAAAAACAAATTTCACCTTCAAAATTGGCCAAACCTAAAACAACCAAAGCAAACCTAACCTAAAACTGATTCAAGTTAAAATCAGTGGAAGCACCATTTCTTTACTCTTTTCCCAATCACTAACAAATCATTTGCGATGGAAATAAGTATAATTTTTTAATTCAGCACATTGAAAAACATTAAAAACTAGCTTTTAAAACTTTCTACCAGAGACCAGTGTAATAGTAAAGAAATACCCATAATTCTATCACAACCACCACCAAACTCAATCCAATTAGAGAAAAAAAAAATAGCCAAAACAGAAACCAACAAACTAAGTCACAGAGCAGTGAAAAAATAGCCTAAAATTATACTTATCAGAACAAAAATGAGTATTTATACTTTATTATATATATATATATAATATATATATATATATATGAAAATTATTTCACGAAGGTAACACGTGAAAAATATTTATGATGAATAAAACCACGAAGGAAAGGAAACACAAAATGGTGCTCAAGCGCTTTCGTCTAATGACATCCTCAGGAACACTGAAGTATAAAAAGGTTAAGCCTATATATAGGTTACAGAAAGAAAAAAAGAAAAAATAAATAACATACATACACACAAACACACATATATATATATATATATATATACATACATATCTATATATACAAATACATACATACATACATACATACATATATATATACAATAAACAGAGAAGTAAAATAATAAAAAATTAAAAATTAAAACCTTAAAGGATTACCAATGAGGCGTACAGATTGTAAGGAAAAATATCGATTTTTAGCACAAGATCAAATGGATTATAAAAATACAAATTTATACTGGAACTCTGCCGGGTTTTAGCACAATGCTGCCTATGGTCAGGTTTCGATAAAAAAAAAATAAAAAAATAAAAAAAAACATGCAAATTAAAAGTTAATCAATTTTTAGCACAAGATCAAATGGATTATAAAAATACAAATTTATACTAGAACTCTGTCCGGGTTTTAACATATTGCTGCCTATGGTCAGGTTTCGATATATAAAAAATAAAATGCAAATTAAAAGTTAATAAAGTAGAAGACAAGTTTACCAAAGATTTAATGTTTTACACTTCTTATCTAAATCTGCTTGAAAGGAATTCAACATAACAGGATCGAGTTGAAAAAGACCTTTGCTTATGTGTGTTTGTGTGTATGTATGTTATTTATTTTTTCTTTTTGTAACCTATATATAGGCTTAACCTTTTTATATACTTCAGTGTTCCTGAGGATGTCATTAGACGAAAGCGCTTGAGCACCATTTTGTGTTTCCTTTCCTTCGTGGTTTTATTCATCATATATATATATATATATATATATATATATATTATATATATTTATTTATTTATTTATTTATTTATTATTAGTATCAATTTTGGTTAATATAAATTTTATGGTACTCAAAACATCAAAAGCAAATATAATTATAAAATATTAGAGCATAATTTTCTCATCATTTTCATATACGACACTATGCTCGCAGATACATCCTTACCAAATTATGTAGATTTGAATATTATGACATTTTTCCATTTTTTTCCCACCCTTCCAATATTTGATTAGTGACAAACTGACATCATGAGAACATGATATATGAGCTAGGCTTTTTAAGTTGTTAGGCTTTTTAAGTTGCTAGTTCCACTTCTGTTAGTTTTTCATAGATGTTGGTCGTGATGACATGTGAAGGGTGCGAATATTATTTTGAGGATTTAATATATGAAGTGCATTCTAATGACTCCCGAGCAATAGAAATATTAAATATATTATTATATCATTTGTATAATTTAGGTCTCGGGGGTACGGGGGAAGAGCCCCCATAAAGATCACACATCACAAATTGATCGGTATAGGTTTTTATATTTTTTATTTTTGAATTTCCAACGCTAAAATATCAGTCAATTTGTCATGCGTGATCTTTACAGGGGCTCTACCCCCATACCCCCCCCCCCCCCCCCCCCCGAGACCTAAATTATACAAATGATAATGTAATAACATTCATGTTAGATTAGGTTAATTAATACCAAAATACATTTTTCTAGTAATATTTGGTGTGTTTTGCTTAGATTTTGACCTCCATTTCACTTGAAAATGAGCCAAACTTCAAAGTATTATAACTTCATGTTGGATCTCATTTCCGAGTGAAATGGAGGTCAGATTTGAACAAATCACATCAAATACTACTAAAAAAATATATTTTGGTATGTAAAATGACAGTTACTCAATATACATAATTACCTCAATTTTCACCATTAATACACATTTGCACAAAAATTTAGTGAAATTTGAATAAAGCGACAAACTACCTCAAAAAGTTATTTGCAGGTGCAGCTCATATCATTTAAAACATTAACCCTAAACTAGGTCTAAGCAGGCAATAAACAAACATTATAAAAATTATTGTTAAATTGCAGTTTAGCACCGAACTGGTGATGATGTAAACTTTTTTTAAATCCATATAACTTTATTATTCATTTGCGACAAATTTTGATTGCACATTTGGAAAGAGCTAAAACTAGACTAAAAACAAAAAACAGAAGGGGTCACGGTAAATATGGATATTACAGCCTCCACCCAATTTTGATGCCAAAATATATTTTCCTAGTAGTGTATGATGTGCTTTGTTCAAATCTGGCCTTCATTTTATGTGGAAATGAACCAATCAAAAGTTATGAGACTTCAAAGTTTTAACTTATTTTGGTTCATTTCCCCATAAAATGAAGGCCAGATTTTAATATTGCACATCAACTACTACTAGAAAAATGCATTCCAGGGTCCAAATTGCTAGAGAACCTACCTACCTACCTAACCTAATATTAGGGTTAGATTAGGTTGGTTAGGTTAGATAGGTTGGTTAGGTTAGGTTAGATAGGCTGGTTGGGTTAGATAGGCTGGTTGGGTTAGATAGGCTGGTTGGGTTAGATAGGCTGGTTGGTTGGTTGGGTTAGAGAGGCTGGTTGGTTGGTTGGGTTAGAGAGGCTGGTTGGTTGGTTGGGTTAGAGAGGTTGGTTGGTGGTTGGGTTAGAGAGGCTGGTTGGTTGGTTGGGTTAGAGAGGTTGGTTGGTTGGTTGGGTTAGAGAGGTTGGTTGGTTGGTTGGGTTAGAGAGGCTGGTTGGTTGGTTGGGTTAGATAGGCTGGTTGGTTGGTTGGGTTAGATAGGCTGGTTGGTTGGTTGGGTTAGAGAGGCTGGTTGGTTGGTTGGGTTAGATAGGTTGGTTGGTTGGTTGGGTTAGAGAGGCTGGTTGGTTGGTTGGGTTAGAGAGGCTGGTTGGTTGGTTGGGTTAGAGAGGCTGGTTGGTTGGTTGGGTTAGAGAGGCTGGTTGGTTGGTTGGGTTAGAGAGGCTGGTTGGTTGGTTGGGTTAGATAGGTAGGATAGGTAGGTAGGTTGGATAGATAGGTTAGGTAGGTAGGTTGGATAGATAGGTTAGGTAGGTTGGATAGATAGGTTAGGTAGGTTGGATAGGTAGGTAGGTTAGGTAGGTTGGATAGATAGGTAGGTTAGGTAGGTAGGATAGGTAGGTTAGGTAGGTTGGATAGATAGGTAGGTTAGGTAGGTAGGATAGGTAGGTAGGTTAGGTAGGTAGGATAGGTAGGTAGGTTGGATAGATAGGTTAGGTAGGTTGGATAGGTAGGTTAGGTAGGTTGGATAGATAGGTAGGTTAGGTAGGTAGGATAGGTAGGTAGGATAGGTAGGTAGGTTGGATAGATAGGTTAGGTAGGTAGGTTGGATAGATAGGTTAGGTAGGTTGGATAGATAGGTAGGTTAGGTAGGATAGGTAGGTAGGTTAGGTAGGTAGGATAGGTAGGTAGGTTAGGTAGGTAGGATAGGTAGGTAGGTTAGGTAGGTAGGATAGGTAGGTAGGTTAGGTAGGTAGGTTGGATAGATAGGTAGGTTAGGTAGTAGGATAGGTAGGTAGGTTGGATAGATAGGTAGGTTAGGTAGGTAGGATAGGTAGGTAGGTTAGGTAGGTAGGATAGGTAGGTAGGTTGGATAGATAGGTAGGTTAGGTAGGTAGGTTGGATAGATAGGTAGGTTAGGTAGGATAGGTAGGTAGGTTGGATAGATAGGTAGGTTAGGTAGGTAGGATAGGTAGGTAGGTTGGATAGATAGGTTAGGTAGGTAGGTTGGATAGGTAGGTTAGGTAGGTTGGATAGATAGGTAGGTTAGGTAGGATAGGTAGGTAGGTTGGATAGGTTAGGTAGGTAGGTTGGATAGGTAGGTTAGGTAGGTTGGATAGATAGGTAGGTTAGGTAGGATAGGTAGGTAGGTTGGATAGATAGGTTAGGTAGGTAGGTTGGATAGGTAGGTTAGGTAGGTTGGATAGGTAGGTAGGTTAGGTAGGTTGGATAGATAGGTAGGTTAGGTAGGATAGGTAGGTAGGTTGGATAGGTAGGTTAGGTAGGTTGGATAGGTAGGTAGGTTAGGTAGGTTGGATAGATAGGTAGGTTAGGTAGGATAGGTAGGTAGGTTGGATAGATAGGTTAGGTAGGTAGGTTGGATAGGTAGGTTAGGTAGGTTGGATAGGTAGGTAGGTTAGGTAGGTTGGATAGGTAGGTTAGGTAGGTAGGATAGGTAGGTAGGTTGGATAGGTAGGTTAGGTAGGTTGGATAGGTAGGTAGGTTAGGTAGGTTGGATAGGTAGGTAGGTTAGGTAGGTTGGATAGGTAGGTTAGGTAGGTTGGATAGGTAGGTTAGGTAGGTTGGATAGATAGGTAGGTTAGGTAGGTAGGATAGGTAGGTAGGTTGGATAGATAGGTTAGGTAGGTTGGATAGGTAGGTTAGGTAGGTTGGATAGGTAGGTAGGTTAGGTAGGTTGGATAGGTAGGTAGGTTAGGTAGGTTGGATAGGTAGGTTAGGTAGGTTGGATAGGTAGGTTAGGTAGGTTGGATAGATAGGTAGGTTAGGTAGGTTGGATAGATAGGTAGGTTAGGTAGGTTGGATAGATAGGTAGGTTAGGTAGGTAGGATAGGTAGGATAGGTAGGTAGGTAGGAGGATAGGTAGGTAGGATAGTAGGTTAGAGTTAGGATAGGTAGGTAGGATAGGTTAGGTTAGGTAGGTTGGATAGATAGGTAGGTAGGTAGGATAGGTAGGTAGGATAGGTAGGTTAGGTAGGTTGGATAGATAGGTAGGTTAGGTAGGTAGGATAGGTAGGATAGATAGGTAGGTTAGGTAGGTTGGATAGATAGGTAGGTTAGGTAGGTTAGGTAGGATAGGTAGGTAGGATAGGTAGGTTAGGTAGGTTGGATAGATAGGTAGGTTAGGTAGGTAGGATAGGTAGGATAGATAGGTTAGGTAGGTTGGATAGATAGGTAGGTTAGGTAGGTAGGATAGGTAGGATAGATAGGTAGGTTAGGTAGGTAGGATAGGTAGGTAGGATAGGTAGGTAGGATAGGTAGGTTAGGTAGGTAGGTTAGGTAGGTAGGTTAGGTAGGTAGGTAGGTTAGGTAGGTAGGATAGGTAGGTAGGATAGGTAGGTTAGGTAGGATAGGTAGGTAGGTTAGGTAGGTAGGTTAGGTAGGTATGTTAGGTAGGTAGGATAGGTAGGTTAGGTAGGATAGGTAGGTAGGATAGGTAGGTTAGGTAGGTAGGTTAGGTAGGTAGGTAGGATAGGTAGGTTAGGTAGGTATGTTAGGTAGGTAGGATAGGTAGGATAGTAGGATAGGTAGGTTAGGTAGGTAGGTTAGGTAGGTAGGTTAGGTAGGTAGGTAGGATAGGTAGTTAGGTAGTATGTTAGGTAGGTAGGATAGGTAGGTTAGGTAGGATAGGTAGGTAGGATAGGTAGGTTAGGTAGGTAGGATAGGTAGGTTGGATAGATAGGTTAGGTAGGTTAGGTAGGTAGGATAGGTAGGATAGGTAGGTTAGGTAGGTAGGATAGGTAGGTAGGTTGGATAGATAGGTTAGGTAGGTTAGGTAGGTAGGATAGGTAGGTTGGAGGTAGGTAGGTAGGGTAGGATAGGTAGGTTAGGTAGGTAGGATAGGTAGGTTAGGTAGGTAGGTAGGATAGGTAGGTTAGGTAGGTAGGATAGGTAGGTAGGTTGGATAGATAGGTTAGGTAGGTAGGATAGGTAGGTTAGGTAGGTAGGATAGGTAGGTTAGGTAGGTAGGATAGGTAGGTAGGTTGGATAGATAGGTTAGGTAGGTAGGTAGGTAGGATAGGTAGGTTGGATAGATAGGTTAGGTAGGTAGGATAGTAGGTAGGTAGGTAGGATAGGTAGGTTAGGTAGGTAGGATAGGTAGGTAGGTTGGATAGATAGGTAGGTAGGTGAGGTAGGAGGAAGTAGGTTAGGTAGGTAGGTAGGTAGGTAGTTGGATAGATAGGTTAGGTAGGTAGGTTAGGTAGGTAGGATAGGTAGGTTAGGTAGTGATAGGTAGGTAGGTTGGATAGATAGGTTAGGTAGGTTAGGTAGGTAGGATAGGTAGGTTGGATAGATAGGTTAGGTAGGTAGGATAGGTAGGTTAGGTAGGTAGGATAGGTAGGTTAGGTAGGTAGGATAGGTAGGTAGGTTGGATAGATAGGTTAGGTAGGTTAGGTAGGTAGGATAGGTAGGTTAGGTAGGTTAGGATAGGTAGGTTAGGTAGGTAGGATAGGTAGGTAGGTTGGATAGATAGGTTAGGTAGGTTAGGTAGGTAGGATAGGTAGGTAGGTTGGATAGATAGGTTAGGTAGGTAGGTAGGTAGGATAGATAGGTTAGGTAGGTTGGATAGATAGGTAGGTAGGTTGGATAGATAGGTAGGTTAGGTTGGTTGGATAGATAGGTAGGTTAGGTAGGTTGGATAGATAGGTAGGTTAGGTTGGTTGGATAGATAGGTAGGTTAGGTAGGTTGGATAGATAGGTAGGTTAGGTAGGTTGGATAGATAGGTAGGTTAGGTAGGTTGGATAGATAGGTAGGTTAGGTTGGTTGGATAGATAGGTAGGTTAGGTAGGTTGGATAGATAGGTAGGTTAGGTTGGTTGGATAGATAGGTAGGTTAGGTAGGTTGGATAGAAGTAGGTAGGTTGGTTGGTAGATAGGTAGGTTAGGTAGGTTGGATAGATAGGTAGGCTAGGTTGGTTGGATAGATAGGTAGGTTAGGTAGGTTGGATAGATAGGTAGGTTAGGTTGGTTGGATAGATAGGTAGGTTAGGTAGGTTGGATAGATAGGTAGGTTAGGTTGGTTGGATAGATAGGTAGGTTAGGTAGGTTGGATAGATAGGTAGGTTAGGTTGGTTGGATAGATAGGTAGGTTAGGTAGGATAGGTAGGTTAGGTTAGGTAGGTAGGTAGGATAGGTAGGTAGGTTGGATAGATAGGTTAGGTAGGTTGGTAGGTAGGTTGGATAGATAGGTAGGTTAGGTAGGTTGGATAGGTAGGTTAGGTTGGATAGAAGGTTAGGTAGGTTGGATAGATAGGTTGGATAGATAGGTAGGTTAGGTAGGTTGGATAGGTAGGTTAGGTTAGGTAGGTAGGGTAGGTAGGTAGGATAGATAGGTAGGTAGGATAGGTAGGTAGGATAGGTAGGTAGGATAGATAGGTAGGTAGGTAGGATAGGTAGGTAGGATAGGTAGGTAGGTAGGATAGGTAGGTAGGATAGGTAGGTAGGATAGATAGGTAGGATTAGGATAGATAGGTAGGTAGGTAGGATATAGGTAGGTAGGTAGGATAGATAGGTAGGTAGGATAGGTAGGTAGGTAGGATAGATAGGTTAGGTAGGATAGATAGGTAGGTAGGTAGGATAGATAGGTAGGTAGGTAGGATAGATAGGTAGGTTAGGTAGGATAGATAGGTAGGTAGGTAGGATAGATAGGTAGGTTAGGTAGGATAGATAGGTAGGTAGGTAGGATAGATAGGTAGGTAGGTAGGATAGATAGGAAGGTAGGTAGGATAGATAGGTAGGTTAGGTAGGATAGGTAGATAGGTAGGTTAGGTAGGTAGGATAGATAGGTAGATAGGTAGGATAGGTAGGTTAGGTAGGTAGGATAGATAGGTAGGTTAGGTAGGTAGGATAGATAGGAGGTTAGGTAGGTAGGTTAGGTAGGTAGTAGGATAGATAGGTAGGTTTAGGTAGGTAGGTAGGATAGATAGGTAGGATAGATAGGTAGGTTAGGTAGGTAGGTAGGATAGATAGGTAGGATAGATAGGTAGGTTAGGTAGGTAGGTAGGATAGATAGGTAGGTAGGTAGGATAGATAGGTAGGATAGATAGGTAGGTTAGGTAGGTAGGTTAGGTAGGTAGGATAGATAGGTAGGATAGAGAGGTAGGTTAGGTAGGTAGGTAGGATAGATAGGTAGGATAGATAGGTAGGATAGATAGGTAGGTTAGGTAGGTAGGTAGGTAGGATAGATAGGTAGGTTAGGTAGGTAGGTAGGATAGATAGGTAGGATAGATAGGTAGGTTAGGTAGGTAGGATAGATAGGTAGGTTAGGTAGGTAGGTAGGATAGATAGGTAGGTAGGTAGGATAGATAGGTAGGTTAGGTAGGTAGGATAGATAGGTAAGTAGGTAGGATAGGTAGGTTAGGTAGGTAGGATAGATAGGGTAAGTAGGTAGGATGGGTAGGTTAGGTAGGTAGGATAGGTAGGTAGGATAGATAGGTAGGTTAGGTAGGTAGGATAGGTAGGTAGGATAGGTAGGTAGGATAGATAGGTAGGTTAGGTAGGTAGGTTAGGTAGGTAGGTAGGTAGGTTAGGTAGGATAGATAGGTAGGATAGATAGGTAGGATAGATAGGTAGGTAGGTAGGTAGGTAGGATAGATAGGTAGGATAGATAGGTAGGTAGGATAGGTAGGTAGGTAGGATAGATAGGTAGGTTAGGTAGGTAGGTAGGATAGGTAGGTAGGTAGGATAGATAGGTAGGTTAGGTAGGTAGGTAGGTAGGTAGGATAGGTAGGTTAGGTAGGATAGGTAGGTAGGTAGGATAGATAGGTAGGTTAGGTAGGTAGGATAGGTAGGTTAGGTAGGATAGATAGGTAGGTAGGTAGGGTAGGTAGGATAGGTAGGATAGATAGGTTAGGTAGGTAGGTAGGATAGATAGGTTAGGTAGGTAGGTAGATAGTACGGTTAGGTAGGTAGGTAGGTAGGATAGTAGGTTAGGTAGGGTAGGATAGGTAGGATAGATAGGTAGGTAGGTATAGGTAGTTAGGTAGGTAGGTAGGTAGGATAGATAGGTAGTAGGATAGATCGGTAGGTAGGTAGGATAGATAGAGTAGGTAGGATAAGTAGGTAGGTAGGTAGGATAGATAGGTAGGTAGGTAGGATAGATAGGTAGGATAGATAGGTAGGTAGCGATAGGTAGGTTAGGTAGGTAGGATAGATAGGTAGGTAGGTAGGATAGGTAGGTTAGGTAGGTAGGTAGGATAGATAGGTAGGTAGGATAGATAGGTAGGTAGGATAGATAGGTAGGTTAGGTAGGTAGGTAGGATAGATAGGTAGGTAGGATAGATAGGTAGGTTAGGATAGATAGGTAGGTAGGTAGGATAGATAGGTAGGTAGGTAGGATAGGTAGGATAGATAGGTAGGATAGATAGGTAGGATAGATAGGTAGGTAGTAGGATAGATAGGATAGATAGGTAGGTAGGTAGGATAGGTAGGTAGGTAGGATAGATAGGTAGGATAGATAGGTAGGTAGGATAGATAGGTAGGTAGGATAGATAGGTAGGTAGGTAGGATAGATAGGTAGGATAGATAGGTAGGTAGGTAGGATAGATAGGTAGGTAGGTAGGATAGATAGGTAGGTAGGTAGGATAGATAGGTAGGATAGATAGGTAGGTAGATAGGTAGGTTAGGTAGGTAGGTAGGTAGGATAGATAGGTAGGATAGATAGGTAGGTAGGTAGGAGATATGTTAGGTAGGTAGGTAGGATAGATAGGTAGGTAGGATAGATAGGTAGGTAGGATAGATAGGTAGGTTAGTAGGATAGCTAGGTAGGTAGAGATAGATAGGTAGGTAGGATAATAGGTAGGTAGTAGGTAGGATAGATAGGTAGGTAGGTAGGATAGGTAGGTAGGATAGATAGGTAGGATAGATAGGTAGGATAGAATAGGTAGGTAGGATAGATAGGATAGATAGGTAGGTAGGATAGGTAGGTAGTAGGAGATATAGTAGGATAGATAGGTAGGTAGGATAGATAGGTAGGTAGGATAGATAGGTAGGTAGGTAGGATAGATAGGTAGGATAGATAGGTAGGTAGGTAGGATAGATAGGTAGGTAGGTAGGATAGATAGGTAGGATAGATAGGTAGGATAGATAGGTAGGATAGATAGGTAGGAAGATAGGTAGGATAGATAGGTAGGTAGGATAGATAGGTAGGATAGATAGGTAGGATAGATAGGTAGGTAGGATAGATAGGTAGGATAGATAGGTAGGATAGATAGGTAGGATAGATAGTAGGATAGATAGGTAGGATAGATAGGTAGGTAAGGTTAGGATAGATAGGTAGGATAGATAGGTAGGATAGATAGGTAGGTAGGTAGGATAGATAGGTAGGATAGATAGGTAGGATAGATAGGTAGGTAGGTAGGATAGATAGGTAGGATAGATAGGTAGGATAGATAGGTAGGTAGGTAGGATAGATAGGTAGGATAGATAGGTAGGTAGTAGGATAGATAGGTAGGATAGAAGGTAGGTAGGTAGGATAGATAGGTAGGATAGATAGGTAGGTAGGTAGGATAGATAGGTAGGATAGATAGGTAGGTAGGTAGGATAGATAGGTAGGTAGGATAGATAGGTAGGTAGGTAGGATAGATAGGTAGGATAGATAGGTAGGTAGGATAGATAGGTAGGTAGGATAGAGGTAGGTAGGATAGGTAGGTAGGTAGGATAGGTAGGTAGGTAGGATAGGTAGGATAGGTAGGTAGGTAGGATAGGTAGGTAGGTAGGATAGGTAGGATAGATAGGTAGGTAGGATAGGTAGGATAGATAGGTAGGATAGATAGGTAGGATAGGTAGGTTAGGTAGGTAGGTAGGATAGATAGGTAGGATAGGTAGGTAGGTAGGATAGGTAGGATAGATAGGTAGGATAGATAGGTAGGTAGGTAGGATAGATAGGTAGGTAGGTAGGATAGATAGGTAGGATAGATAGGTAGGATAGGTAGGTAGGATAGGTAGGATAGATAGGTAGGATAGATAGGTAGGTAGGATAGATAGGTAGGATAGATAGGTAGGATAGATAGGTAGGATAGATAGGTAGGATAGATAGGTAGGTAGGATAGATAGGTAGGATAGATAGGTAGGTAGGATAGATAGGTAGGTTAGGTAGGTAGGATAGATAGGTAGGATAGATAGGTAGGTAGGATAGATAGGTAGGATAGATAGGTAGGTAGGATAGATAGGTAGGTTAGGTAGGTAGGTTAGGTAGGTAGGTTAGGTAGGTAGGTAGGATAGATAGGTAGGATAGATAGATAGGTAGGATAGATAGGTAGGATAGATAGATAGGTAGGATAGATAGGTAGGATAGATAGATAGGTAGGATAGATAGGTAGGATAGATAGGTAGGTAGGATAGATAGGTAGGATAGATAGGTAGGTAGGATAGATAGGTAGGTAGGATAGATAGGTAGGATAGATAGGTAGGTAGGATAGATAGGTAGGATAGGTAGGTAGGATAGATAGGTAGGTAGGATAGATAGGTAGGTTAGGTAGGTAGGTAGGATAGATAGGTAGGATAGATAGGTAGGATAGATAGATAGGTAGGTAGGATAGATAGGTAGGATAGGTAGGTAGGATAGATAGGTAGGTAGGATAGATAGGTAGGTTAGGTAGGTAGGTAGGATAGATAGGTAGGATAGATAGATAGGTAGGATAGATAGGTAGGTAGGATAGATAGGTAGGTAGGATAGATAGGTAGGATAGATAGGTAGGATAGATAGGTAGGTAGGATAGATAGGTAGGTAGGATAGATAGGTAGGATAGATAGGTAGGTAGGATAGATAGGTAGGTAGGATAGATAGGTAGGATAGATAGGTAGGATAGATAGGTAGGTAGGATAGATAGGTAGGTAGGATAGATAGGTAGGATAGATAGGTAGGTAGGTAGGTAGGATAGATAGGTAGGATAGATAGGTAGGTAGGTAGGTAGGATAGATAGGTAGGTAGGATAGATAGGTAGGTTAGGTAGGTAGGTAGGATAGATAGGTAGGTAGGATAGATAGGTAGGTAGGTAGGATAGATAGGTAGGATAGATAGGTAGGTTAGGTAGGTAGGATAGATGGTAGGATAGTAGGTAGGTTAGGTAGTAGGTAGGATAGATAGGTAGGTAGGTAGGATAGATAGTAGGATAGATAGGTAGGTTAGGTAGGTAGGTAGGAAGATAGGTAGGATAGATAGGTAGGTTAGGTAGGTAGGTAGGATAGATAGGTAGGATAGATAGGTAGGATAGATAGGTAGGATAGATAGGTAGGATAGTAGGTAGGTAGGATAGATAGGTAGGATAGATAGGTAGGATAGATAGGTAGGTAGGATAGATAGGTAGGATAGATAGGTAGGATAGATAGGTAGGTAGGATAGATAGGTAGGTAGGATAGATAGGTAGGTAGGATAGATAGGTAGGTAGGATAGATAGGTAGGATAGATAGGTAGGTAGGATAGATAGGTAGGATAGATAGGTAGGTAGGATAGATAGGTAGGTTAGGTAGGTAGGTAGGTAGGATAGATAGGTAGGTAGGTAGGATAGATAGGTAGGTAGGTAGGATAGATAGGTAGGATAGATAGGTAGGTAGGATAGATAGGTAGGATAGATAGGTAGGTTAGGTAGGTAGGTAGGATAGATAGGTAGGTAGGATAGATAGGTAGGATAGATAGGTAGGTAGGATAGATAGGTAGGTAGGATAGATAGGTAGGTAGGATAGATAGGTAGGTTAGGTAGGTAGGTAGGTAGGATAGATAGGTAGGTAGGTAGGATAGATAGGTAGGTAGGATAGATAGGTAGGTAGGATAGATAGGTAGGTTAGGTAGGTAGGATAGATAGGTAGGTAGGATAGATAGATAGGTAGGTTAGGTAGGATAGGTAGGTAGGATAGATAGGTAGGATAGATAGGTAGGTTAGGTAGGATAGGTAGGTAGGATAGATAGGTAGGATAGATAGGTAGGTAGGTAGGATAGATAGGTAGGTAGGTAGGATAGATAGGTAGGTTAGGTAGGATAGGTAGGTAGGATAGATAGGTAGGATAGATAGGTAGGTAGGTAGGATAGATAGGTAGGTAGGTAGGAAGATAGGTAGGTAGGATAGATAGGTAGGATAGATAGGTAGGTAGGATAGATAGATAGGTAGGTTAGGTAGGATAGGTAGGTAGGATAGATAGGTAGGTAGGTAGGATAGATAGGTAGGTAGGTAGGATAGATAGGTAGGTAGGATAGATAGGTAGGTAGGATAGATAGGTAGGATAGGTAGGTAGGTAGGTAGGATAGATAGGTAGGTAGGATAGATAGGTAGGATAGATAGGTAGGTAGGTAGGATAGATAGGTAGGATAGATAGGTAGGATAGATAGGATAGATAGGTAGGTAGGATAGATAGGTAGGTTAGGTAGATAGGTAGGATAGATAGGTAGGTAGGATAGGTAGGTAGGATAGGTAGGTAGGATAGATAGGTAGGATAGATAGGATAGATAGGTAGGTAGGATAGATAGGTAGGTTAGGTAGATAGGTAGGATAGATAGGTAGGTAGGATAGGTAGGTAGGATAGGTAGGTAGGATAGATAGGTAGGATAGATAGGTAGGTAGGAAGGATAGATAGGTAGGATAGATAGGTAGGATAGATAGGTAGGTAGGATAGGTAGGTAGGATAGATAGGTAGGTAGGTAGGATAGATAGGTAGGTAGGATAGATAGGTAGGTTAGGTAGATAGGTAGGATAGATAGGTAGGTAGGTAGGATAGATAGGTAGGTAGGATAGATAGGTAGGATAGATAGGTAGGTAGGAAGGATAGATAGGTAGGTAGGATAGATAGGTAGGTAGGATAGATAGGTAGGTAGGATAGATAGGTAGGTAGGATAGATAGGTAGGTAGGATAGATAGTAGGTAGGATAGATAGGTAGGTAGGATAGATAGGTAGGTAGGATAGATAGGTAGGATAGATAGGTAGGTAGGATAGATAGGTAGGTTAGGTAGGATAGATAGGTAGGATAGATAGGTAGGATAGATAGGTAGGATAGATAGGTAGGTAGGATAGATAGGTAGGTTAGGTAGGATAGATAGGTAGGATAGATAGGTAGGATAGATAGGTAGGTAGGTTAGGTAGGATAGATAGGTAGGATAGATAGGTAGGATAGATAGGTAGGATAGGTAGGTAGGATAGATAGGTAGGTTAGGTAGGTAGGATAGATAGGTAGGTTAGGTAGGATAGATAGGTAGGTTAGGTAGGATAGATAGGTAGGTAGGATAGATAGGTAGGATAGATAGGTAGGTAGGATAGGTAGGTAGGATAGGTAGGTTAGGTAGGTAGGTAGGATAGATAGGTAGGATAGATAGGTAGGTAGGATAGGTAGGTTAGGTAGGTAGGTAGGTAGGATAGATAGGTAGGTAGGTAGGATAGGTAGGTTAGGTAGGTAGGTAGGATAGATAGGTAGGGTAGGTAGGATAGGTAGGTAGGTAGGATAGATAGGTAGGATAGATAGGTAGGTAGGATAGATAGGTAGGTTAGGTAGGATAGGTAGGTTAGGTAGGTAGGTAGGATAGATAGGTAGGTAGGTAGGATAGGTAGGTAGGATAGGTAGGTTAGGTAGGTAGGTAGGTAGGATAGATAGGTAGGATAGGTAGGTAGGATAGGTAGGTTAGGTAGGTAGGTAGGTAGGATAGATAGGTAGGATAGATAGGTAGGTAGGATAGATAGGTAGGTTAGGTAGGATAGATAGGTAGGTAGGATAGATAGGTAGGATAGGTAGGTAGGTAGGATAGGTAGGTTAGGTAGGTAGGTAGGTAGGATAGATAGGTAGGATAGATAGGTAGGTAGGATAGGTAGGTTAGGTAGGTAGGTAGGTAGGTAGGATAGATAGGTAGGATAGGTAGGTTAGGTAGGTAGGTAGGTAGGATAGATAGGTAGGTAGGTAGGATAGATAGGTAGGATAGATAGGTAGGATAGATAGGTAGGTAGGTAGGATAGATAGGTAGGTAGGTAGGATAGATAGGTAGGATAGATAGGTAGGTAGGTAGGATAGATAGGTAGGTAGGTAGGATAGATAGGTAGGATAGATAGGTAGGATAGATAGGTAGGTAGGATAGATAGGTAGGATAGATAGGTAGGTAGGTAGGATAGATAGGTAGGATAGATAGGTAGGTAGGATAGATAGGTAGGTAGGATAGATAGGTAGGATAGATAGGTAGGATAGATAGGTAGGATAGATAGGTAGGATAGATAGGTAGGTTAGGTAGGATAGGTAGGATAGGTAGGTTAGGTAGGTTAGGTAGGATAGATAGGTAGGATAGATAGGTAGGATAGATAGGTAGGATAGATAGGTAGGATAGGTAGGTAGGATAGATAGGTAGGTAGGATAGGTAGGTTAGGTAGGTAGGTAGGATAGATAGGTAGGATAGGTAGGATAGGTAGGTTAGGTAGGTAGGTAGGATAGATAGGTAGGTAGGATAGGTAGGATAGATAGGTAGGATAGGTAGGTTAGGTAGGTAGGTAGGATAGATAGGTAGGTAGGATAGGTAGGTTAGGTAGGTAGGATAGATAGGTAGGATAGATAGGTAGGTTAGATAGGTAGGTTAGATAGGTAGGTTAGATAGGTAGGATAGATAGGTAGGTTAGATAGGTAGGTTAGATAGGTAGGTAGGATAGATAGGTAGGTTAGATAGGTAGGTAGGATAGATAGGTAGGTAGGATAGATAGGTAGGTTAGGTAGGTAGGTAGGATAGATAGGTAGGATAGATAGGTAGGTAGGTAGGATAGGTAGGTAGGTTAGATAGGTAGGTTAGGTAGGTAGGTAGGATAGATAGGTAGGTAGGATAGATAGGTAGGTTAGGTAGGTAGGTAGGATAGATAGGTAGGTAGGATAGATAGGTAGGTTAGGTAGGTAGGTAGGATAGATAGGTAGGATAGATAGGTAGGTTAGGTAGGATAGGTAGGTAGGATAGATAGGTAGGTAGGTAGGATAGGTAGGTAGGTTAGATAGGTAGGTTAGATAGGTAGGTTAGATAGGTAGGTTAGGTAGGTAGGTAGGATAGATAGGTAGGTTAGGTAGGTAGGTAGGATAGATAGGTAGGATAGATAGGTAGGTTAGGTAGGTAGGTAGGATAGATAGGTAGGTAGGTAGGATAGATAGGTAGGATAGATAGGTAGGTAGGATAGGTAGGTAGGTTAGATAGGTAGGTTAGGTAGGTAGGATAGATAGGATAGATAGGTAGGTAGGATAGATAGGTAGGTAGGTAGGATAGATAGGTAGGTTAGGTAGGTAGGATAGATAGGTAGGATAGATAGGTAGGTAGGTAGGATAGTAGGTAGGATAGATAGGTAGGTAGGTAGGTAGGTAGGATAGATAGGTAGGTAGGTAGGTAGGTAGGATAGATAGGTAGGTAGGATAGATAGGTAGGATAGATAGGTAGGTAGGTAGGATAGATAGGTAGGTAGGATAGATAGGTAGGATAGATAGGTAGGTAGGATAGATAGGTAGGTAGGATAGATAGGTAGGTAGGATAGATAGGTAGGTAGGATAGATAGGTAGGATAGATAGGTAGGTAGGTAGGATATGTAGGTAGGATAGATAGGTAGGTAGGTAGGATAGATAGGTAGGTAGGATAGATAGGTAGGATAGATAGGTAGGATAGATAGGTAGGTAGGTAGGATAGATAGGTAGGTAGGTAGGATAGATAGGTAGGATAGATAGGTAGGATAGATAGGTAGGATAGGTAGGTAGGATAGATAGGTAGGATAGGTAGGTAGGTAGATAGGTAGGATAGATAGGTAGGATAGATAGGTAGGTAGGTAGGATAGATAGGTAGGTAGGTAGGATAGATAGGTAGGTAGGATAGATAGGTAGGTAGGATAGATAGGTAGGATAGATAGGTAGGTTAGGTAGGTAGGATAGATAGGTAGGATAGATAGGTAGGTAGGATAGATAGGTAGGTTAGGTAGGTAGGTAGGATAGATAGGTAGGATAGATAGGTAGGATAGATAGATAGGTAGGATAGATACGTAGGATAGATAGGTAGGATAGATAGATAGGTAGGATAGATAGGTAGGATAGATAGGTAGGATAGATAGGTAGGTAGGATAGATAGGTAGGATAGATAGGTAGGTAGGATAGATAGGTAGGATAGATAGGTAGGATAGATAGGTAGGTAGGATAGATAGGTAGGTTAGGTAGGTAGGTAGGATAGATAGGTAGGTTAGGTAGGTAGGTAGGATAGATAGGTAGGTTAGGTAGGTAGGTAGGATAGATAGGTTAGGTAGGTAGGTAGGATAGATAGGTAGGTAGGATAGATAGGTTAGGTAGGTAGGTAGGATAGATAGGTAGGTTAGGTAGGATAGGTAGGTAGGTAGGATAGATAGGTAGGTTAGGTAGGTAGGTAGGATAGGTAGGATAGATAGGTAGGTAGGTTAGGTAGGTAGGATAGATAGGTAGGTTAGGTAGGTAGGATAGATAGGTAGGTAGGTAGGATAGATAGGTAGGATAGATAGGTAGGATAGATAGGTAGGTTAGGTAGGTAGGTAGGATAGATAGGTAGGATAGATAGGTAGGTAGGATAGATAGGTAGGTAGGATAGATAGGTAGGTAGGTAGGATAGATAGGTAGGATAGATAGGTAGGTAGGATAGATAGGTAGGTAGGATAGATAGGTAGGTAGGTAGGATAGATAGGTAGGATAGATAGGTAGGTTAGGTAGGTAGGTAGGATAGATAGGTAGGTAGGTAGGATAGATAGGTAGGTAGGTAGGATAGATAGGTAGGTAGGATAGATAGGTAGGATAGATAGGTAGGTAGGATAGATAGGTAGGATAGATAGGTAGGTTAGGTATGTAGGTAGGATAGATAGGTAGGTAGGTAGGATAGATAGGTAGGTAGGATAGATAGGTAGGTAGGTAGGATAGATAGGTAGGTAGGATAGATAGGTAGGTAGGTAGGATAGATAGGTAGGATAGATAGGTAGGTAGGTAGGATAGATAGGTAGGTAGGATAGATAGGTAGGTAGGTAGGATAGATAGGTAGGTAGGATAGATAGGTAGGTAGGTAGGATAGATAGGTAGGATAGATAGGTAGGTAGGTAGGATAGATAGGTAGGTAGGATAGATAGGTAGGTAGGTAGGATAGATAGGTAGGTAGGATAGATAGGTAGGTAGGATAGATAGGTAGGATAGATATAGATGTAGGTAGATAGATAGGTAGGTAGGATAGATAGGTAGGTAGGATAGATAGGTAGGTAGGATAGATAGGTAGGTAGGATAGATAGGTAGGTAGGTTAGGTAGGTAGGATAGATAGGTAGGTTAGGTAGGTAGGATAGATAGGTAGGTTAGGTAGGTAGGTTAGGTAGGTAGGTTAGGTAGGATAGATAGGTAGGTTAGGTAGGTAGGATAGATAGGTAGGTTAGGTAGGTAGGTTAGGTAGGATAGATAGGTAGGATAGATAGGTAGGTTAGGTAGGTAGGATAGATAGGTAGGATAGATAGGTAGGTTAGGTAGGTAGGATAGGTAGGTTAGGTAGATAGGTAGGTTAGGTAGATAGGTTAGGTAGGATAGATAGGTAGGATAGATAGGTAGGTTAGGTAGATAGGTAGGTTAGGTAGATAGGTAGGTTAGGTAGATAGGTAGGTAGGTTAGGTAGGATAGATAGGTAGGTTAGGTAGATAGGTAGGTTAGGTAGGATAGATAGGTAGGTTAGGTAGGATAGATAGGTAGGTTAGGTAGATAGGTAGGATAGATAGGTAGGTTAGGTAGGATAGATAGGTAGGATAGATAGGTAGGTTAGATAGGTAGGTAGATAGGTAGGTTAGGTAGGATAGATAGATAGATAGGTAGGATAGATAGGTAGGATAGATAGGTAGGTTAGATAGGTAGGTTAGATAGGTAGGTTAGATAGGTAGGTAGGATAGATAGGTAGGTAGGTTAGGTAGATAGGTAGGTAGGTAGGATAGATAGGTAGGTAGGATAGATAGGTAGGTAGGTTAGGTGATAGGTAGGTTGGATTAGGTAGGTTCTCTAGCAATTTGGACACTGGATTGCATTTTTCTAGTAGTATTTGATGTGCAATGTTAAAGCTGGCCTTCATTTTATGGGGAAATGAACCAAAATATGTTAAAACTTTGAAGTCTCATAACTTTTGATTGGTTCATTTCCATATAAAATGAAGGCCAGATTTGAACAAAGCACATCATACACTACTAGGAAAATGTATTTTGGCATCAAAATTGGGTGGAGGCCGTAATATCCATATTTACCGGGGTCACTAGTTGGGTGTTAAACAATTTAAGGTCCCAATTTAACATTATTATTAATGTCTGGGTTAGATCGAATAATGCCCGGGTTAGGTCGACTGATGCCAGTTAGGTTAAGTCCTATTTCACCTAAACATTAATAAATAAATAATTTCCAATCCAATGGTGTAACTTTTATGCATGTGCAATAAAAATTTGAAGGCTGCCTCAAAACTAAGAATTCACCAGCTATAATATACTTTAACGTTAGCAGATTAGGCTATAATCTGTTGCTTCAAAATATTATACCTAAATATAAGCTTAAAACTTGTACCAATATATTTTGAAAAATTTTCATTATTAGTTTCAAATGAATAAAGGATTTACACAAATTAAAATTGCTGCATTCCTATAAATTCTTATAACAAGTTAGTCTCAGTAACTTAGCCTAAATTACCTTAACATCCTTTCGCTCCCTACGATGTTTTGAGAGTGAGCGAATGAAGCCAATTCCAATTGCAAGCTTCCATGAGTGAATATTATTTCGCCCTAAAAATTATCATATTTCCCTAAAAATTATATCATGAATATAAAGTTACAAAACGTGTCATTGTGGACAGGAGTGCAGCCAGGATTTTATGAAGAGGGGGAGCCCAAGCCAGTGATTGTTACTAACAGCACTGATCTACACACACACACACACACACACGCACTTATATATGTCAAGGGCGGATCCAGAAACTCATCTGCCTCCTGGCCCCTCCCCCTTGCCTGCGCTACTGATTATGGATATTTTATGAGTTTTAGCCAGTAACTCCTTAATAATAAACCTTATTAAAGGTACACATTGCGTCAAAAATTGAATTTTGGGTTAATATTCGTTTTAATGCTTTGTTCGTTTTCGATAGGAGACATTCTATGACAATTTAACATATAAATTCATATTCAGGACACCTTGAAACCTCAGAGAAACTGATAAAAATCAAGGAAATGTAATAATTATTTTTTACTGAAAAAAAACAAATTTAGACGTAAAACGCAGCCATTATAGGCCATTGACCGAGTGTTTACCTCTTTCCGCTGTTAAAGTTTTGCCGGTCCTCGTCCTCTCCAGTTTTATGGGGAGCCATCTCGTGGCAAAATTAGGAAACATAGGTCAAATCAGCCAATTAAATCTGGTTTTTGTTTCATGTTACCTTATCCGACCAATCAGAGACGTGCATTTTGAATCTTCAATAATGCATACTCATTCCAAAATCCTTATTCAGTTCGGTTTTCGCTATGGTTTGTCTGGGGTGTGATTTGGATTACTTATGAAAAAGAAGACGGTGCTGAAGTTTTCTTTACCAGTCACGGTGTTTTACCTACTCGTGTTATTTGTCCGCAGTGTGGTCATGACTGTAATTATAGAGAAGTTGATGACCAATATTATTGCAGGAGATTGACGAGGGACGAGCGCGGCAGAAAAAAAAACTGTTCCTTCTCTGTTTCCCGTCGAAAGGGCACATGGGTTGAAAAATCCCACCTCAAACTGTGGCAAAACTTATTGTACGTTGGGTTATTCTTGACAAAGCGTTCGACACAGCTAGATGCACAGCTCTATTTAGCGTTGGCTTCCGAGAGTGCGGTTAATTGGAGGAGTTTTTGCTTCGACGTCTGTGAGCATTGGCTAGGCCAACAAGTTCAAATTGGTGGGCCTGGCGAAATCGTCTATTTATTCCTGTTGGTCGCCGCTGATTTGTACAAACATCCCAACGCTGCTATTTAAGGTAAGAAATTGCGAAAAAACGCGGATTAGGTTAGGTTAGGTCTGAACCAAAACACATTTTTCTGGTGTTTTTTTTGTGTGATTTGTTCAAATCTAAACTTCGTTTCTTTGGGAAATGAGCCGTTTTTGAGAAATTTTCAATTTTAAAATTTCTCAAAAACGGCTCATTTCCCAAAGAAACGAAGTTCAGATTTAAAGAAATCACCCAAAAAAAACACCAGAAAAATGTGTTTTGGTTCAGAAAGGAGAAAAAGCACTAAAACGAATAATTACCGAATTTTGAGTTATTTATGGCAAAAAATCAAGCGAAAATTTGCTTTCGTCGCGTGTAATGCGTTTTCCACTTTGATTCACTGATTGATTGTTTGAAGTTTTATATGGAAGAGCTCAGCCAGTAAGGCTATTTACATCCTCCAAACAAGACCAAAACACCAAATTCCACGGGAGAACTTCCGCTGTTCCTGCATCAAGTACTGGGTCTATTAATATCGGAATGAGATAGAAAGAGAGAGAGCACACCATTACCCTCTTCAGTTCTGGGGCCAATTCCAGAACACTCAGAAAGGGATGAACATGAGGCCTGTTAGTTCTATTAAACATGAACTGATAAAAATGGAACCAAGTACTAAGTCAACAGCAGCAACAGCCAGATGGAATAACTAGGAGGTAACTGATTAATAAACCTGTGGGAATGGAAGTCGGTATACAATGCAAGATTTAAAACTCTTTCAACAGCCTAGATATCACTACAAACTTGAAGTTTTTCAGTTTATACAATATTTGCGGAGATATTCATTGTCAAAGTACAAATTTTAGCCCAACAAACCCTTTTGGTTGGTTATTCAGCCCACCAACTGGCCACCACCGGTTGGCAGCGCTTGACAGAAATTGCGCACCTTATGCAAATGTAGAGCGCAGTGTCCCATATCAAGGTCACAGATAGGTTTCCTCGAAATAGATGGGCAAGAAGAGACAGGTGACTGGTATAAAAAAATCAATTTTCTTTATTTTTACTACAAACAATCGACTTGTATTGAAAAAATATATTGCTTAGGAGTTCTGATTAGTTATGGATCAAAAACCTCAAAGGTGAGTTGGCGCACGCGTAACATGAACAGCAACTGTTGCATCAGACTGCGACATTACATGTAAAAACAACATGTACTTATATTTTTTACTTAATATTTTTTTATTATACATTAAATTTATATATAATTTATCTTGTTGATACTACGATTACCCAAAAATATGAGTAAAATACCCTAAAATATCCTTGATTACCATAGATTTTGTGAAATTTATGTCCGCCCTAAATTTCACCCTAAAGACTGTCCGATTACCCTAAAATGAGGTATTTACCCAAAAGTGTAAGGACTGCAGTTCCAGCACAACAGTTTGAATTTCTACGATAGTCGAATCTGCGCAGATATAGGACACACACACACACACACACTCACACTCACTTATTATTATTATACGAGATTTTGAAGACTAATTTCTGAATACATTTTCTTTAGAACAATTCCAGACAAAAACAACACTGTTGCTTTTTAGAAGTAAACTGTAACGCTTCGTTCTATGAATTTTAGGCATTATCAAAGAATTGATAAAATACTTACTTATAAAGTATATAGTTAAATTATTATAGTTCAATTATAGTACAGGGTGTTTCAAAAGTCCCTCATTTTTAAAATTTTATTAAAATAGCAATTACAAGAGGAACCAAATGACAATTTGGTTGCTGAGTCTACGATTCATGAGAATTTTGGTGGCATCAAACTTGGTTTCATAAGTCTACTGGAAAGTCACTGGTACACCTCAACGTGGGCACCGTCTTTTTCGAAACAAGCGAGCCACCGTTTTACGCATTCTTGGCCGACATTGGACAACATTTCGGGAGTAACAGAAGCACACGCATCCCTGATCCGTTCTTCTAGTGTGGGGAGGACTCGCGGCTTGGTGGCGTACACTTTGCTCTTAATGTAGCCCCACAAAAAGAAGTCGCATGGGGTAAGATCAGGCGAGCGAGCAGCCCATTCGATGGGACCACGGCGACCAATCCACGGATCCGGGAACTGCTTATTCAGAAATGAGCGAACCTCACGCGAGTAATGAGCAGGGGTACCGTCTTGCTGGAAAATGACTTCTTGCATGTCAGCTACAGCTGACAGTTGGGGGATGCAGAACTCCTGAAGCATACGAAGGTAATTGTCTCCGTTGACGTTCACGGAATGTCCATCTTGATCCCGGAAGAAGAACGGACCAATCAGCCCAGCTGAGGAGATGGCACACCAGACGACCAATTTCGGCGTGTCCCTTTCATGTTCACGGATCTCCGCAGGATTGAGAGTTCCCCAGATGTGGGTGTTGTGGCGATTGACGCGACCAGAAAGGTGGAAGAGAGCTTCGTCGCTGAACCACATGTGCTCCAGGATCGATGGGTCTCTTTCGTAGTGATGCAGCAGTGTCTCACACATCTCCACCCGGCAATCGTAGTCTTGAGGTTCCAGCTTCTGAACCACCTGGATCTTGTACGGATACAGCTTGAGACCACGCCGCAAAATCCGTTGGATAGATGTCGCGCTGATGTTCAGTTCCGCAGCAGCTCGCCGAATGGACTTTCCTTGACTGAGTAAACGCCTCACGGACAGTTTCGACATTCTCCTCACTCCGCCCACTTCGAGGTCTTCCTGATCGTGGTTTGTCCTTTACGGATCCGGTCTCCATAAACTTCCGGTGGGTGGCGACGATGGTGTTCCTATCTGGTGCATAATGCTGTCCGTAGACTGCCCGGAATCGTCGCTGCACTTCGACCACAGATTGAAAAACCTCCTGCCATGCAGCGATTTTACACCTCTGCTCTAGAGTCAGCATGGTAGCAGAAGAAAACGGAGCAAAACTTCAAATGTAGACTCAAAAACATTCTCAACTACTGAGTAAGAGTTTACCACAAGATGAACGTCGTTGGTCGATTAGCTGCAAAGAAAATTGAAAATCAAATTAGTGAGGGACTTTTGAAACACCCGTATTATAAATGTAAAAATTACAAAAATTAATATTAATATGTTGAGTACATAAAAGACTTATCAAATTACCAATTTTTAAAGTCGGAAATGGTTGCTTAAAATAAGTGTGTTCAGGAAACCCACCAATTAAAACAAAACAAACAAAACATCTTTATTGCGGAGCATTCACAATCCATTGCCACTTAACCTAACGACCATTACACCCTTCAATACAGACCAGACCACCAAGATCATCAAAAACATTAAGAATTCGAAGGCTACTAGACCAGACAACATATCTAACATACACCTTAAACACTTGGGCCCACAGGGAATACTAGCTCTCACAAATATCAGCACATATTCATACCAACACTGTATTATTCCTGACATATGGAAACAAGGTAAAATTATTACACTACTCAAACCAAACAAAAATCCAACAGAACCAGCTTCCTATAGACCCATTACTTTACTACGCACACCTTCCAAAGTAACAGAAAGGCTAACCTTACAAATCACCAACCCACACATACCACTATCGCCTACTCAACATGGATTCAGACCTCACCACTCAACCACCACATTACTCACTAACCTCACACAGCACATCATGGATAGCATCAACTCCAGACGACCAGCTCAACGTACACTATTAGCAACAATAGATATTAGTAAAGCATTTGATGCTATCCCACGCTTCCCTCTCATAAACAAAATACTCAACACAAACATGCACAATAACACCAAAACGTGGCTGAGCAACTATCTTTCAGGAAGATACATGTCACATTTAATGGCAAGTCATCCAAAAACAAGCTTTTTCCGAACGGGGTCCCTCAAGGCTCTGTTCTCTCACCAACACTGTTCAACTTATACATGCATGACACTCCAACACCCATAGATAACAAGCTTACCTTATCATCATATGCAAATGACATCACTCTAACATCCACCCACAGCAACATCAACACCGCTACAAATAACCTACAAACATACATAAACAGTATACAAGACTGGCTCACACACAATAGACTCAAAGTAGCGCCCACAAAATCATCACCTTGCTTATAAGCAACACAAAAGAACACCAGATAACTCTACAGCTTACATTAAACAACACCAACATTCCACACACTCACAGGACCAAAATACTTGGGGTCCCATACAACAACATCCTTATCTTTTGCAAACCACATTCAGAACATCAAAAATAAATGTACGTCAAGACTTAACACGCTTAGGGTACTAACAGGCACAAACTTTGGACACCAGCAGGAAACAACATCACTCATATACAAACAATATATTCGCTCATTTATGGACTATGCCATTATACATAGGATGCCCTCAAACAACACCAATAGAACACCTACACACAGAAACAAAAATACTGAAAGCTAGGGAACATTTAGACATGAGGGGAACACAATTCATGGCAGCAACGATAACTAACCCACAACACCCTTGCCACTATATGTACAATCATGCACTGACACCTCGCACCATTAAGGTAACACCAGAAAGACATTATAACCAAATACTCCATTCCATACCACGCCCCACAGACGTCACACATTACAGAAAACAAACACACACACACACACACCTAACCCACAAAGCACTGACACGACTCAGTCCGAATGCGGTCCTAGGTGCGAAGCCGCCACCCATTAACAGGTCAGAGATCAGCCTGAGCAGATCGGATCGAGTTAACTTCGCACGATTCCGATGTGGACATCACCCCAACTTACAGACATATAAACACAGACTAGACAACTCCACAGACAACACCTGCCACCTATGCCAGGACGCACCACAAACAATTGAACACATTATGACAGAGTGTACCACTCTAGCACAACATAGAACACAACACATCATCACTAGTGCGCTGAACCTCTGGTCCACTCCGGAGAGGGCGATCGGTTACTTGCGTGCCACCGGCTTGCTCGATCAGGGTGGGCTGATCGGCTAAACAACAACAACAACAACAACAACTTAACCTAACATACGAGTACAATCTTATGTATTATACACTGAACTTAATACTAAAATAAGGCCAACATAGCCACTTAACCTAACATACTGGCATACTGTTTGGTTAATTATCTGGCAGATTTATGTATATTGTTATTACACGAGACATTAACTGAAAAAGATCATTTGCATACGTAGGAAAAAATAACTGTAGCTTAATGAAAAAATCAGAGAAATTATGAAAATAAAAGAGTTTAATAAAAATGCTGATGAATTATATTATGGGAAGCTGAATTCGGATATGATTTTGTGGAAACTATATTTTAAATTATTAATTATCAGAGCTGCGCGCTAACTAATAAGCATAACGCCGCTAATGCAAGTAAATTCTAGCGCCGCTAACGCTAACAGTTTTTAAAATTAGCGGTATTAACGCTAACGCTAATTTTGGCGCTAATTTTTATGAAATGTATAGCTAAGTACTATGTTTTAATAATAATAATGCATTTGTATATATTTATATGTGTTCGCTATTTGTTATTATCTTTTATAGTGTCAAATGGGAAAAAAATTATATCTTTAAAATGATTATTGAGTATTCAAGAAAATTGCGTAATTTGATATTTATAATTAAACTTATTTATTGGAAAGACATTGTCCTCCTTTACATACTCACTTCAGGAAACTGTTTATTATTATACATTCTGCGTCCAGCATTATGCACAAAAAGTAACGTAATATAGAGAATACCATTCTAAGACTCTATTCATTTTAATTTATATTAGCGTTTAGCTGTTAGCGCCTAACATTGCCCAAAATGTAGCGGCGCTATCTGTTCCGGTAACTATTTTGAAAAATAGCGCCGCTAATGGATGCGCTAATAATTAACTAGCGTCGCTAATTAGTGCCGCTAGGCACAGCTCTGTTAATTATACAACAAACAAAACATCTTTGTTGCGGATCATTCACAATCCATAGCCACTTAATCTAACATACAAGTACAATCTTACGTATTATACACTGAACGTAATAAAAAAAATAAGGCCAACATAGCCACTTAACCTAAGATACAAGTACAAAAATAAAGCAATCATTGCCATTTAACCCAACTTACACAACTTAATATGCATATATAATCTTTGATACATTACTAAAAATAAGGTATTGTAAACCAGCAGTTGTTTGAACCAAGACTATACTCGTATATACAGTAGGTGAGAGGTACACAGTATCTGAAGACAGGACATTGCACAATAACACATTATAGCTGTTTTGGACCCTAGTAATGAAATTATATATATTCTTCCGGATTAACATTTGACACGTAGGTAGGTTACGCGTAGTAAACATAAAACTGACTGGCACTGCACCATTTTGGTTCCCTACATAGCATATGGAAAATATTATTATAAGCAATAGAGAGTTTATTCATAGCAATTTTTGTATAGTTCCACCACAGATGGGATGTATACAGTGCAGTACAGTAAGTTCTAAAAAGATAAGTTTTAACTGATTCTGAACACATACCAAATTTCCTTACTAGTATGTTACCCTGTACATACAGCTTTTTACGTTACCTCTCAATATCAAGTTCATCTCGCAGCTCGTGAGTAGTTACATGACCTAAGTATTTACGTGTGTCTTTGACAGGTATTGTCTGACCATTCATTTCAAAAGACCCACATGATACATGTTTCAGTAGATTGCACCTAAAAATCAAAATGCAATTCTTTGCCCCATTATAGGTGATGTCATTTTCTGTACCATATTGTTCACGTGTCTCTAATAGTACTCTCAGCCCATGGAGAGAGGGTGACAGAAGAACAAGGTCATCAGCATACATTAAATGATTAATTTTTTCCTTTCCAATGACACAGCCAGTACGTGCGGTTTTTAGTTCATTGGTAAGGTCATCCATGTATACTCGTATACAGAAAAGATAGGGTGATAATATACCCCCTTGCCTAACACCACTAGTTACCTTAAAACCTGGTGATACAGTGCTTTTTCATCTTGCAAACATTGTCTGCTCTGTATACCAGAATACAAGTATCCTAAGTATATACAGGGTGTTTATAAAGTCCCTATCTATTTAGGTGAAAACGTAGCAAAAAGGGTAAAAGTCAATAACAATATAATAGAAGGCATACATTTAATGAATACTTAAACATTTGATTCTACATGAGCACCATCAGTATCTCTACAGAGTTCGAATCTGTCAGCAGCATTGCGGAACACATTTTGGAGCATGACAGGGGTTATTTTTGTAACTGCTGTTACGATAGGAGCACGTAAATCTTGCAGATCTGTAACCCTCGTTTGAGAGACGTTTGATTTGATAAAGCCCCATGCAAAGAAATCCAAAGGCGTTAGGTCAGGAGATCGAGCCACCCAGGGCTTGTTGCCTCAGCGTCCGATCCACCGATTTGGAAATCGTTCATTTAGGTACTCCCGAACAATGTTTGCTTAATGACAAGGTGCCCCATCTTGTTGAAAGACGACGGTGTTTAAAATGCCATCTGAATGAGGCTGGGACATTTAGGTGCTCGTATCGTAACAGCAGTTACAAAAATAACCCCTGTTCTGCAATGCTGCTGACAGATTCAAACTCCGTAGAGATACTGATGGTGCTCATGTAGAATCATATGCTTAAGTATTCATCAAATGTATGCCTTCTATTATATTATTATTGAATTTTACCCTTTTTGTTAGTTTTCACTGAAATAGATAGGGACTTTATAAACACCCTGTACAGTATTTAGGTAACCCTCGACACAAGATTTTCTGGTTTTTACTTTTCTAGTCTGGTCCCGTTTTCAGGAAAAAAGATTTGTCAAGGCATTTCGCGTTAATTTTTAGCAACAGGGGTATTCTTATAGATTTTGACCTGCTGAATTAAAAAATGCATGTTGCTAAGCTTAATTTTGAGTTTTTAACCTGCAATTTTGAGAAAATGGCTGCCAATTTTTGTTCATTTTGTTATATCTTGTTGTCAAATAGAACTAAAGTCATGATAAAAGTTCTTACCATTTTATCCCTAGAAATTCATTAAAAATACAATCAAAGCTATAGTATTATGTCTTATAGGCTTCTTTGTGAGGTGAAGGCAATTTTTACAGAAAAAAATATAAAAATTTACTTTGCTCACACTTCTAAATTAGTTGTCTGTTAGGCCTTGACCAAAATAGTATATTGCTAATAGTACATTTATATAACATTTATAATTCGTACCTATTGATTAATACAGTATTTAATTTTTATTTGTTGCAGGTGTGATCAGAGACTGAAACAAACTGGAATTTATAAAATAATGGAGCCAGGCTTTAGTTATGGGTGACTTTAATTGCGCCAACGTGAATTACGATACAGTGCAGGGAGACGCGGAAAGTAATCGTTTAGTTAATTTTCTCGAGGATAGCTTTCTTATTCAAAAGGTTGGGGAACCTACGAGGTTGGACAGTATTTTAGATTTAGTAATAACTACGGATCATAGGCTAATTACTGATCTTCAAGCAGGGCCGCCGCTTCCATTAGGCGAGGTTAGTAAATGCTAAGGGCGCCAAAGATCTGGGGGGCGCCAGCGCCTCCCGCCCTGTGCACGTCTGATAGTATTATGTAAGAACAACATGAAAAAATAATGAAGGAATGAGAAGCATAGACAAATGATGAAAGGTTGTACGACGTATGTACACCAGTTTAGCTTGACTGATATTTACATAATTAACTTATTCATCTTATTGGGTCATTTTAGAACTTTCACTATCACGACCTTTAAACCTTTAGGGACGGGAGTCGTAAATAAGCGATTTAAAAATGTTGCGCGCACAGACGGGAGTCGTCAATAAGCGACTCGGCTTATTTACGGCTTAATATGAGTTCCGGGAGTCGTCAATAAGCGAATAACTGTTTTTATGTGACATATGCCCTTCTTGCTTGGAAAAAACAGTAGATATGTCCTTTTTGCACGCATATTTTAGCACTTTTGAGCGTTCTGATTTGTTACTACATATGCCTCGCTTTACTCGCTGTTTTGATTGGTCATGACACTTTCTTGAACTGTGAAAAGATTTTATAATTTTATAATAAATGTATGTATTAGCAAATTAAAATAGATCAGTGTAAGGCAAATAGTTTCTTCAATATGGTACCTTGATTACTTTGTGGGCAAACCCAATCGTGAAGTGGGAGGCGGGTGGGGGCGCCAGCTGCAGTCCTGCTAAGGGCGCCAAATAGGCTGGCGCCGGACCTGTCTTCAAGTAATAGAACCGTTAAGCAATAGCGATCACAATATGGTAGAGTTTGTCCTCTCAGTAAGTCACTCGAAACCAACTAACTCGACTAAAATTCCTAACTTCCAGCACGCAGACTTTTGTAAATTTCGAAATAAATTGTCACACCTCAATTGGGAAAACGTGATGGGGAACTCCAACGCAAAATTAATGTGGGAATCGTTCGAAACAGTATTTAGGACTATAAATGAGGAATGTGTACCGTACAAAATTAAGCGTGCGAAAGTAAACAACAAGCACTTTTGGTTTACTTCTAGAGTAGGAGACATTATAAAGAGTAGAGATAGGGCTTATAGGCAACATAAGTGCGATAAAGACAATTTGTTTTTACGAAACATCTACATATCTCTGAGGGGTGAAGCGAAAAGTGTAATAAAAAAGTCCAAGCGCGAATTTGAAATCTCCATAGCTCGTGACGGTAAAGAAAACCCCAAGCGATTCTTTCAATACGTCAACGATAGAAATCCAGTAAAAAGTGTCTTGGGGCCTTTGAAAAATGTAAACGGAGATCTAGTTTCTGAAAACAAGGAAATGGCTACCTTGCTAAACGAATTTTTTACGTCAGTTTTTACTATAGAAGATGTAACGAATATCCCTACGGTCATAGACATAACACCTTTTGATAATGGTAATATTTTGGATAATATCGTGGTTAGTGAAGGGGAAGTAATGCGCTATATTGATAAAATGAAAACGCGTAAATCACCGGGGCCGGATTCCATATATCCCATACAACTAAAAGAATTAAAAGATAGCATTGTTGTGCCGCTAACAAAGATTTTTAATGCGTCTATTTCTGAGGGGTGCGTACCAGATAATTTCAAGTTAGCAAACGTAACACCTATCTTTAAGAAAGGCGATAAAGGTGCGGCGGGAAATTATAGGCCAATCAGTTTAACGTCTGTTGTAGGTAAGCTACTGGAATCAATAATTAGTGATCGTATAGTCGAACACTTAGAATTGCATAAACTAGTTAGAAATACGCAGCACGGTTTTAGGCGAAACAAATCTTGCGTAACTAATCTTTTAGAATTTTTCCAAAGCGTGGTTGACGTTTACGATAGACATCGGGCGGTTGATGTAGTGTATTTAGATTTTCAAAAAGCGTTTGACACCGTGCCGCACAAAAGACTCATTGAAAAAACTAAGGCTCATGGAATCAAGGGTGTAGTAATAAATTGGCTAGAAGAGTGGTTGCGAGGTAGGAAACAGAGGGTGGTCGTTGATGGAGCGGAGTCGTGTTGGGCTAATGTAGCGAGTGGCGTTCCTCAGGGTTCTGTATTGGGCCCCTTGCTTTTTCTCATATATATTAACGATTTAGATGTCGGCCTAGTCAGTACAGTTTCAAAGTTTGCGGATGACACGAAGCTAGGTGGTAGGGCGATTAATGACGAAGATAGAGGTAAAATCCAGGAAGATCTGAATAAAATCGTTGATTGGTCAGTCACATGGCAAAATTTTGCATATAGGTTCGCGTAACGGTAATTTTGCGTATAGTATGTTAGGGAAAGAGTTAACAAGCGTAGAGCAGGAAAAAGATTTAGGAGTTATAGTCACTGGTGATTTAAAAGTAGCGAAACAAAGTACAGCAGCGGTCAATAAGGCGAACAAAGTGTTAGGTTTTATAGCTCGGAATTTTGAGTACAAATCGCGCGATATTATAGTTCCTCTTTATAAATCATTAGTTAGACCCCATTTGGAGTACGCGATCCAATTTTGGAATCCGCATATGCGCAAAGATATAGACAAAATCGAAAGAGTTCAAAGACGAGCAACTTAGATGATTCCGTCGCTTAGGTCAAAGTCGTACGAGGATAGGCTTAAGGAGTTAAAATTGACTACACTCGAGACTAGGAGGCTAAGGGGTGATCTAATCCAGGTTTTCAAAATTGTGAATGGGTTCGATAACGTAGATAGAGATAGCTTTTTCGAAATATCTCAATATAATAGGACTAGAAATAACGGGTATAAGTTGACAAGTAGAAGGTTCGAGACAACAGTTGGCAAAAACTTTTTTACACACAGAATAGTAAATAGGTGGAATAGTTTGCCGGTAGAAGTAATTAGTAGCACGTCTATAAACATGTTTAAAAATCGATTAGACGCATATGTTGATAGATTGGGTATAGTTTAAGATAGTAAAATTAAGGCTTTGTGGTGATAGATCCCACAGCTCAACACAAGTGTTGTGGGATATAGAGAGGCAGCATCTTGGGTTAGGGGATACTCTCTGTCCTTACACACCCCATTTAAAGAGATTCCTCTGCCGAGCGGTGCCCCCCATAGTACTGTGAGGTATTGAAAAACTCATGATCTTCACTTGCCCCACAAACACCTTTGAATGGGAGACCCAAAATGGGTGCACACACATTTCTACATTACTGTACAGTCTTTACAGCCACACCTACACTTTTCCTCCTAAGTATATATATTGTAATGTATATGGTTGTAAATTTTGACATGGTCCGCAATCGATATGGACCGTGACTTATTTTTCGTTGGCAAGGTACTAGTATTCATGGATACCTTAATGAAATTGACTGGATTCTTTGGAACTGATATATTTGCATGTCGGTTATAAATAGATATAGAGTGTAACATATTTGTGGATAATAGTCTATTATGACTTGATCATCTGGATCCAGAGACTATCTTTAGTTTTAAATCGATAATTAATTAGTTTTAAATTGATAATTATTTAGTTTTGCAAAAATTGGTCGTTGCCAATGTACAGACAGTTGTTACATAAATTTCTTATGTTCTTGTGGTTCGGAACCCACGTAAAATTGTAGGTCCCCTCCGCCACCACGGAGGACATACACAATACACAGTTACGAACACAGTTAGGTAGACCAGCCATGAGTGGATCCTAGGGTCTTTGTTGGTCTGGAACATTATAACATTATAAAGAGATGCACTCCTGATTTTTTGTCCCTGTGCATTATGTACCATGATGATTTAAAGGAAAGTTTGGTAAACAGTAGAGAACAAGGACTTCAACGACTGCAAGAATGTGCTATGAAGATCACAAACTAAAAGGCATGAAGAATAAAGATGCCATAGATAAATGCAGCATCAAAAAGAATTGCTCAAATAACACAGATCATGCTATAGCTGGTTCACAAATAAAAATAAACTTTCTAGATTGGAGCAATCAGATTCCACGGGCAGTACCACATAACCAAGCTGTAGCTATATCGGAAAAATGTTTCCAAAGCTATGAAGCTCATGCGAGCCATTAGATTTAGAACTTTGCATGTTCTGTTAAAAAGGTGGAAAAGAGAGCTTTCATTCAGTTTCATCTTTCAATGTTAGTAAAAAGATTACTGAAGCAGCAAAATATAATCATGTACTCAGGGCTATCGAGAGGGCAGGGAAGCTGGGTTAAATCCCGGAGGCCCGAACCTTTAGGGGGCCCGGAAAGAGGGGGAATAAAATCTAAAAATATTAATAAAGCAATTGATTAAATAACAGAGGAAATATAATTAATGAACATACATTTTATAGAGATTATCATACTGTATGTTTTGAATAGTGACTTGGACATATAATCAGTTTGCTTGTTATGTACACAAAAAACATTCATAATAAAATACTGAGTAAACAGGGGGGCCCATATACCAATCCTTCCCCAGAGCCCGTGGCAGCTCTCGCCGGCCCTCCATGTAGTTTGTGTTGCTGTAGCAGACTATAATGATTTAATTGCTGTTAAGGGCAAGTACCACTGGAAATGTTTCACTACTTACATGAGAAATACATCCAAAACACAAGCCACTGCTAAAGAATGTGACCTTGCAATGGCATGGCTGTTCACAAAATTAAAACAGGCAGCAGAAACAGGATCACATTTTGGAGGTCACTGAAGTTTGGAAAAGGTATTTTCAACTTTGTCAAGATGCAGGTGCTGGAATTCTTTCATTATTCAAGAGTAGGAGCTCCACTTTTATTAAAAAGTTGGAGTATTATTTGAAAAATATACATGAATTTCATGTCTTGTCCAGAGATGCCGAATGTGAGAAGAAAACAGTAATGATGCCAAAGTAATTTTCTCGTATACCATTAGCTCAAGCAATAAATTTAAAATAGAAGATCATTGAATGTTCAGTACCAGTATATCAAGCAAAAGAGAATATCTTCTTGTCTTTAATACATGATTCCATGAAGCTGCGATCTGACCTTTTGAATCAATCACCATATCAAAGAGCAAATGTTTCAAAGAGAGACGCACTTTCATGCATTCCAGACAGTCTCTACATTTTTTTTTATGGAGGAAGGAAGGGCCAAGGGCGAACGCCCGCAAAAGGGATAAAATCAAGGTCCAGGGTTTTCGAGATGGTTAGACACTCTGCGGTTGAAGGATTGGAGATCATAGATAGGGCGAAAGATGGACTGAGGAAGATTGTTTCAGAGTTGACCGGTTGAGTAGATGAAAGATTGAAAATACTGATTAACTCCTGCTTTAGAGAGTTGGACAGAAAAGGGATGAGAAAGTGTCGAAAGTCTGGTGCTGCGTGCTCTCCTTGAAGGAGGAGGCATGCAGTTAGAGAGTTCAGAAGAGCACTGTCTGTTCTAATAGCGATAGTAAGGAGAGGATGAGGCAACATTGCGACGAAGAGAGAGAGAGAGAGAGATCGAACACAGTCAGTAAGAGGCGGGGAAGTGATGAGATGAAAAGCCTTTGATTCCACCCGGTCAAGTATGGCTGTGTGGGTTAAGCCACTCGATACATGAGAAGCATACTCCATGCAGGTACGGACAACACCCGCAACTGAGCGGGGGTGAAGAAATTGCGGAGACGGCACAGCACACCTGTGATAGCGTGGGGTAGACACCCCAGTTAGGTTACTTAGGTTCTAGCAAACAATCAAAAGCACTTACCGGTGCGTTGAATTAGGTATTCCTTGAAGCCTACCGTTTTATTCCTGTGTCCCACAAACAGCCTACCTAACTCTCTCTTACATTACCAATTTAGAAGCTATAGACATTACCCCTAACTATACTTAAGTACGAACAACTTCCTACCCGATTTGTCACCTTAGAAACATCACCTAATTGTACTCAGCACCAAAGATTAGGTCAGATAGGAAAAAACATGTCTAGGCCAGACCAAAGCAATACGAACAGCCGCGTTGGTTCGTTTATGACTTGCTCTTCCCATTCAGCTTAGATTTAGTGATATTTACCCTTTAGTGACTTTTAGACTATATACATATATATATATATATATACATACACGTCACCTCACTCCTCCCCTACAAGTTTAGTCTGTCAGGGGGATGAGGGACCCTAGACGACCTGCGGAGCGGGGTTGATGTAGTAGGATTTGGTGCAACCTGTATAGGCGGGCAAGTTGAACCATTTTCCGGAGGATCAGTTCTCTCTTCCGGAAGACTCTGGTCCTTCTGCACTTCACGTTCCCATATCTGGTCCTGATGGCGTTTAATAGAACGACCATCTTCTAGTTGGCACTTGAAGGAGACAGGGCCCGTTCTCTCCTGCACAGTTGCAGGAACCCATTTGGGTCCAGCCCCATAGTTGCGAATCACAACTGGATCATTAGGTTTGGCTTCTAGAACTCTCCCTCTTTTAGTGTCGTGGTACAACTTCTGTTTTTCCTGATGGCGTAAAACTCGTTGTTGTAACGTTTCGTTTGGACGTAACAAATCGAAAACTGAACGAATTCCCGGGCCAATCAGAAGTTTAGAGGGAGACACCCCCGTCGTGGTGTGTGGTGTTATTCGATATTTAAACAAAAATTTATCCAACACCACTTGCATTTCCTCCCCACGAGAATAACGCAAGGCTGACTTGAAAGTACGGACCATGTTTTCCGCGAGACCGTTAGTAGACGGGTGGAAAACACTAGACCGGACATGTCTAATGCCATTTAGGTGGACGAAGGAACGAAATTCCTCACTGGTAAAACAAGTACCATTGTCGGAAACCAGGACTACGGGTAAACCCCATCGAGCGAAAACTGAACGGAGTAAGCGAATAGTAACACCCGAAGTCGTGGAAGTGGTTGGAAAAATTTCCACCCACTTAGAGTAGGCGTCCACAATGACTAGGAAATAAGTATTATTTATAGGACCTGCATAGTCAACATGGATCCTATGCCACGGTATAGTAGGCCATTCCCAAGGATGAAGTGGACTTTTCCTTGGGAGATCTCTGTTCTCTAGGCAGCTTTGACAGGAACGAACCAATGATTCGAGTTCTCCATCTAAACCAGGCCACCAGAAATAAGCTCTCGCCAGCTCTTTCATTTTTGTTGCGCCCATGTGTTCAGCGTGAAGTTCCTTCACTAAATTCGACCTGCCTTTATTTGGAATAATCACTCTGTGGCCCCATAAGAGACAGCCATTTTGAATAGAGAGGCCAGACTGACGCTGATAAAAAGGCTGTAATTCACTCTCAACCTTAGTAGGCCAACCAACTGAGCAGAAATGGATGACCCTAGACAGAATAGGGTCTGATTTTGTCCACTGCTCTATTTGTACTGCAGATACTGGAGTGGATTCCAAAAACTCCACCAAGTGAACCCATTCTGTAGGTATAGGTACACAATCATTTGGATTTTCTAAGGGCAACCTACTTAGCGCATCAGCCGTACCTAGAAGTTTACCTGACCGATGTACTAAGTCAAATTTATAGGCTTGTAGAATCAGTGCCCATCGTTGAATCCTACCTGAGGCCATAACTGGAATATTTTTATTAGGTGAAAATAAACCTAAAAGAGGCTTATGGTCGGTAATTAGTTTAAATTCATGACCCCATAGATAGAAATGAAATTTTTTTACTGCAAATACTAAGGCTAATGCTTCACGTTCCACTTGTGCATATCGTCTTTCCGTCTCAGTTAGCGTTCTAGAAGCAAAACAGATAGGCCTATCTACACCATCAATGTGGTGAGATAACACTGCCCCAATTCCATAAGAACTGCTGTCTGCTGAAACTACGAGAGGAAGTTTAGGATCATAATGCACTAGGAGAGTGGACTTTAGTAGTACGTCCTTGGAAGCCTCAAATGCTTCCTTTTGAGTTTTCTCCCATCTCCACTGTTCCCCAGATCGTAATAGCTTATTTAGGGGTTCAAGGAAAGTCGATGCATTAGGCAAAAATTTCCTATAAAAGTTTAGGAGACCTAAATAAGCTTGTAACTGTGTGATGTTTTGTGGAGGTGGTGCCTTTTCTATTGCTTCTAGTTTATCCACCGTTGGATGAATGCCTGAGGCATCTATGCGGAACCCTAAATATGAAACCTCGTTAGTGACCCATGAACACTTTTCTCTCTTTAGCTTAAGTCCAGCATCCCGGAGTCTTTTTAGAACCGTGGTTAATCTAGTTAGGTGTTCTTTTTTAGTCGAACCTGAAATGAGGACATCATCTAGAAAGCAAAGTACCCCTGGAATGTGACCTAGAACTTGGTCCATTGTCCTCTGAAAAATACCCGGAGCCGATGCTATTCCATAGCATAGCCTATTGTACTTATATAGGCCTCGGTGCGTATTTATGATAGTTAATTCTTTAGAGTTTTCATCTAAACTTAGTTGAGCATAGGCTTGGGACATATCGAGTTTTGTGAAATATTTACCCCCAGCAAGAGAGCTAAATAATTCATCAGGCTTGGGTATAGGATAGCAATCTAGAAGGACGGCTCTATTTGCTGTTAAACGGTAATCCCCACATAACCGCACGGACTTGTCCGGTTTTAGTACAGGAACTACTGGGGCAGCCCACTTAGCGTGTGTGACTGGTTCAATAATTTTATCTTTTAGCAGCCTGTCAATTTCTAAATCCACCTTCTCCCGCAGTGCATGCGCAATTGAACGAGCCTTACAAAATTTCGGAGTTACATTAGGGTCTACTTCTATGCAGACCTGATGGCCCTTTAGGTTGCCTACTTCAGGCCCAAAAATAGAAGAAAACTCCCTTAACAATGAGTCTATGTCAGATGGATATGAGAGTGTATGCACATCTGCCTGACCCCTTGGCAAGATTTTGTCAATTGGCATTTTCAAAGCATCAATCCAATCACGGCCTAGTAGAGTAGGCCCTTGCTCATCCACCACTAAAAGGGTTAAGGGATGAGACAAAGTTTTCTGGTTTAGTGTAACTGTGACGTATGCTTCTCCACAAATAGGTATTTGTATGTCTCCATATTTTTTTAAAATCGTTTTAGGTGCATGTAGTTTAGGTGTGTTTTTGAAAATCTTATCAAAAACTACCTTGGACATGACCGTCCGGGCAGCACCCGTATCCAATTCTAGAGGAACTGTAATTCCATTTAGGCCTACCTCTACAATATATGGGCCTGTATTTTTCCCACTTTGCTGCTCATAGAATAGGTACTCCACTCCAATGTTCGAAGTATTTCCCTTTTGAGGATTTATACTAGAAATGTTAAAATTAGGATTTTCACCCTTTGTTTTCTTTGAAAAACACACTTTAGCTATGTGGCCTATTTTACTACAGTTTCGGCAAACTGCTTCTTTAAAAGGGCAATCTTTCTTCCAATGGTGTTTTCCACACCCTGTACATGGCTCGGAAGGCTTAGTAGAATTAGTAGGCTTAGTCGTATTCGCCTCATACCTTTTATTTGCCTGTCTAGTAGGCTCGTTAGGTCTGCCAGGCCTCGAAGATTTAAAGCTATTTACGTGTTGGGCTTTACTACTATGATTGCCAAAAGCTCTAACATCTTTAGCAGCTGTTTCTCTAGCCGTAGCTATTTCTACAGCCTGACTAAAAGTTAGGTCCTGTATGGCTAATAGGGCTCTCTGGGTAGACTCCTCTTTGAGACCCATTACAAACCTATCTCTTAGCATTTCATCTAATTTGTCCCCAAATTTACACGTACGGCTATGGCTTTTTTTCCTGCAACAAACTCTGCAATGCTTTCATTTCCCGTCTGATGCCTTGAATAAAATTTGAAACGTTCATAGATGAGAACTACTCGGGGTTTGTAGTGATCGGTTAGGGCCTGTACCAATTCATTATAGGTGCAAGTTTCCGGTGCTTTAGGAGAAACTAGGTCCATAACTAAACCAAACGTTTTAGGGCCTGTTATAGTTAAAAAGGTAGGTACTTTCTTAGCATCCGGAATGGAATTTGTCTCGAAAAACAACCTCACCCTAGTGGCATAAGCTTCGAAGTCCTCCCCATTGTCTTCGTAGAGGCTTATATGGCCAATCACCGACATGCTAGAGCAAATCCGAATTAGGCCAAATCACGTGAAGTAGGTTAGGTTAGGTTTAAATTTGGTCTAGTTACTCCCCAGTTAGGGCTGAATAGTGAATTTTAGTTAGGGCTGAGTAGGAATTAGTTTTAGAGTTAGGGCTGAGTAGGAATTAGTTTTAGAGTTAGGGCTGAGTAGGAATTAGTTTTAGAGTTAGGGCTGAGTAGGAATTAGTTTTAGAGTTAGGGCTGAGTAGGAATTAGTTTTAGAGTTAGGGCTGAGTAGGAATTAGTTTTAGAGTTAGGGCTGAGTAGGAATTAGAGTTAGGGCGGCGGGACCTACGCTATAGTACGGTAACTTACCCACACAAACAAACCAAATCGGACGACCCACTAGGCTACATCCAATTTTCCAAACAACCACTTGAACCCAATAAGCCAATGAACAAAATTTAACCAAATGAGCCAAATCCCATCCTCGTCGCCAAATGTGATAGCGTGGGGTAGACACCCCAGTTAGGTTACTTAGGTTCTAGCAAACAATCAAAAGCACTTACCGGTGCGTTGAATTAGGTATTCCTTGAAGCCTACCGTTTTATTCCTGTGTCCCACAAACAGCCTACCTAACTCTCTCTTACATTACCAATTTAGAAGCTATAGACATTACCCCTAACTATACTTAAGTACGAACAACTTCCTACCCGATTTGTCACCTTAGAAACATCACCTAATTGCAAAGCTGGGCACAAACCGTTAATCCGTTAATCGTTAATTAACGAAGTTAACTTTTTCGTTAACGATTTAACTTTTAAGTTAACTTTGAAAATCATTATCGGACTATTTAACTTCCGTTACATTTAACTTCCGTTAACTCAAGTCCGTTAACCCAAAAAATTCATAAATAAACGTTTAAAAGTTTCTATTATTTTCAGTGCTGAGCACTTTTGGCAGGCATCGACAAAAGGTTTGGGCCCCTCCTGGAGGATGACGAATGCCAGCTGGCTGCTGCCTTCCATCCCAGGTTTCGCCTCATCTGGTTGGACAAGTATGACAACACCAAGGTCGCCAGGGTGAGGAAAAGTATGGAGGGTACAGTCGAGGAGGCCATGAAGCAGCAGTCCAACGAAGTGGGCAGCAACAGTGGAGGCAGCAACAACGAGGAGGAGGAGGAGGAGGAGGAGGATGACTTCTTCAGTGCTGTCATCCAGACAAAAGAGAGCAGCAGAAGCCACAGGTCACTCAAGGGCAAGGCCCAGAACTTGGTCAAGACCTGGCTGGAGACCAACTCCAAGGACTTGCTGACAGATGCTGCCTTCTTGGGTGAGCAAGTGTTGGTGGACTTGTTCATCAAGTTCAACACAGCCATCCACTCCAGTGCTGCAGTGGAGCGTTTGTTCTCTATGGGCAAGGACATCCTGAGGGCCAAGAGATCATCCCTGTCTGATGAAAACTTTGATATGCTAATTTTCATGAAGGGCAACATGCATCTCATGGACAAAATGGAGAACGAGAAGAAGAGGGAAAATTAAATTATATATATATTGTGTTTTTCATTTTTTTTTATAATAAAAGTTAACGTTAACGGTTTATCGGTAACTTCCGTTACATGTTTAACGGATTAACGGTTAACGAAGTTAACTTTTTGGTTAACGGTGCCCACCACTGCCTAATTGTACTCAGCACCAAAGATTAGGTCAGATAGGAAAAAACATGTCTAGGCCAGACCAAAGCAATACGAACAGCCGCGTTGGTTCGTTTATGACTTGCTCTTCCCATTCAGCTTAGATTTAGTGATATTTACCCTTTAGTGACTTTTAGACTATATACATATATATATACATACACGTCACCTCAACACCTAACCTCTTCGAAGTTGTTTTGGAAGGAGAATATATGTGATCTTTCCAGGAAAGATCACGAGAAAAGAAAGCACCAAGAATGTTAAGAGAAAAGGAAGGATTAAGTTGTGTGTTGTTGAAGGCAAGGGGATAGTCGTGTGGAAGATTGTGACGAGTAGACAGATGGAGGAACTAAATTTTTGAGGCAGTGAAAGCCACAAGGTTTTCTCTGCCCCAATCAGAGATACCAGAAAGATCAGAGGTCAGGTGCTTCATAGTCCTCCAACGCGAATCATAAAGTGACTGTTGAGAAGGACACTTTGGGAAGCGGGTAGAAAAGTGAGGAGTGGAATCATCGGCATAGGAGTGAATAGGACAGGAAGTGCGAATTAAAAGATCATTAATTAATTAATAAATAAAAGGAAAAGAGTGGGTGACGACAGAACCCTGAGGAACACCACTGTTGATAGCTTTAGGAGAAGAACAGTGGCCATCTACAACCGCAGGTATAGATAGGCAGAAAGGAAATTAGAGATGAAGGTACAGATAGAAACCGAAGGAGGGCAGTTTGGAAATTAAAGATTTGTGCCAGACTCTATCAAAAGCTTTTGATACGTCTAGCGCATTAGCAAAAGTTTCACCGAAATCCCGAAAGGAGGATGATCAAGAGTCAGAGAGATATGCAAGATCGCCAGTAGAGCGTCCCTTACGGAATCCATCCTGACGATCTGAAAGAAGATTGTGAGAAGAGAGGTGCTTAAAAATCTTCCTATTAAGGATAGATTAAAAAACTTGGAAAGACAAGAAAAACCTGATGATAATACTCTCTTTCAATAGTGAGTATTATCAACAGGTTTTGGGATGCCCATGAGTAATCCCTTGTCGCCCCTCCTCTCCAATATTTATATGGAGTTTTTCGAAATTACTTACAATCCGAATTACTTACATTGCTAATGTAGGCATTGCTAACTTTTGAATATTAATGTAGTATTTTCATATGAAAATATTGTGAAAAATATCATAGTAAAAATTAGCCCTACCAATAATTCAGGCATTATCTATAAAACTGGTTGTAAACAATGTGATTCCTTTTACATTGGTCGGACGGGAAAGGATTTGCACACACGTGTAAAACAAAATCAATATTCCGTTAGAACGGGACAGTCGTCCAGTGCCCTTTTCGTCCATTTGTCAGAGTTATCCCACTGTATTGATTGGAATAATGCTTCAGTTTTAATTCACTCTAGCAACATTGTTAATAGAAATATTTTTGAGTCTGCCATTATTCAATTTACAAATAATTTTAACATTAGCCAGGGTCTTTTTTCGCTTGATCCTGTTGTTTTTAATTCGTTCAGAACAGATTTAGACAAGAGGGGCAAAGTGCTAAAACTCTTGTAGTTTTTCCTTATAAATTTGTATGCTCCTCCTACAATTTGTATTTTTCTATTTTATTTTCATTTTTTTTGTGACCTGTATATAGTCTCGAACTTGTTATTTATTTCAGTGTTCCTGAGGATGTCATTAGACGAAAGCGCTTGAGCACCATTCTGTGTTTCCTTTTTCCTTCGTGGTTATTTTCAGCATATATATATATAATATATATATATATATATACAGTGCCCGCGAAAAGTATCCGATCACTCAAGAAAATACAATATTTTCCCTTGATATTCAGAGACACGTAATTCACTTTCTATTTGTTCTAGCGACATCTGGTAACTTTGAGGTTGCTCGCTGATATGAGAGCTATCCAACGCATTCTCAAATTAGTGTTCTGGTAGCCTTCGTTGCGGGTGGCTGTGTCTCAAATTTGTCAGATTTCACTGTTTGTGTAAATTTCTTGATATTTTTTTTTTTTCAGAAAGTGGTGTAAATAAAATTTATATATAATGTGTGCTTAAAAACAACTTAAGAGTGATTGTCGAGGTGCTATTGTTGCTTTGCATGCATGTGGGAAATCACAGAGACAGATAGCTAAGGAATTAAACATATCCCAAAGTACCGTTAATTTATGGGTTTCACGGGCTAAGAACAATGGTGGCCTAACCACGCCAGTCCCTAAAAAACGATCTGGCAGACCGAGAAAAACAAATTCGCGAACAGACAAACTTATGAAACGTTTAGTATTGAAAAACCCAACAATAACTGCGAAAGAAATAAAATTTAATATGAATAATTTGTTATCTGGTGTTTCTGAACGAACTATCCAGGAGCGGCTCCAAAAAGAACTCGGATTACCATCTCGCCATGCTGCTAAGAAACCGTTCATTAATGAAAAAATGCGTAAAAAACGTGTCGCATTTTGTAAAAAATACATTCATTGGACTGTTGATGACTGGAAGAAGGTTTTATTTAGCGATGAGTCGACATTTTTTACATTCAGAAGTTGTCCAAAAAAGGTTCGCCGGCCTATTGGCTCAAATAGGATGGACCCTAAATACACCCTAAAGACAATGAAACACCCTCCAAGTGTGATGGTTTGGGGTTGTTTCGGTTACTATGGGCGTGGAAACTTATATTTTCTTCCGAAGAACACAACTATGAATGGTGCACGGTATTTAGCAATGCTACAGGATAAACTTCCAATGGCAATGGCAATCCAAAGGACAAAAACATACATGCATGATGGTGCACCATGTCACAGGGCCAAAATAGTGACAAAATGGATTACTGACAATAAATTTGATGTTTTGGATTGGCCTGGTAATAGTCCAGATCTCAATCCGATAGAAAATCTGTGGCTAATAATAAAAAATAAGGTTGAATGCCACGACACTGGCTCAGTCGAAAAATTACAAGAGGCCATCAAAAAGGTATGGTGCAAGGAAATATCAGTGGAAGTTTGTCAAAACTTGATTAAATCCATGCCAAAACGTCTAGAACAAGTCATCCAAACCAAAGGACAGATGACAAAATACTAATATAAGGTTAGTATACATTTAAACATTGTTTTTTATGTAAAAAATACAAATTTCAAGGGTGATCGGATACTTTTCGCGGGCACTGTATATATATATATATATATATATATAAAGGAGGAGCCAAGGGCACAAAAATATGCAGTGAAGTTTGAGTTTGTAGTATTTTTTTCCATTTACCTAATCATTTAATTGTGCATGTGTTACACAACATAACACCTTGAAGGAAAAAAAGGATACTTTAAGTTTAAAATGACGCGTAAATGTGTGAATATTCCTAACAGTTTCCTCAGGGGTTGGTTAAAAGGTACGAGTATCTCTATGCAGGGCTACTTCTCAGACAATTTTAGTGTGTGGGTTAATATATATATATATATATATATATATATATATATATATATATATATATATTTTATTTATATTTGATCGCAAGTTGCCCACGTACAAGAAGATTTCACCCATCTGCTAAAATAAAATAAGAGTATGTATATGAGCATATGAATATATATGCAACATATACAGTTGATTTGATTTGTTATTTGTGATTAAATGCAAATACAAAAAAAAACTATTTTAACCCACCCACTAAAATTGTTTTAAAAGTAGCCCTGCCTCTATGCTATTTGCAGTCCCCATGATTTAGAGAGGGCAGAGAGCAAAAAGATCACTTCAAAGATTGTTATTTTTGTTTAACTAAGGTCAGTGGTTTCTCGAAAAATAATAAGAAAATTGAATACTCGAATCTGCTTTCCGCAGAATCTGCTTGCCAGTTCCTAAGCTCCCTGGATCGTGGAGCTTTGATGATCATGATGATGATCATGATGAACCTGCTGAAAATGAGTGTATGGAATTGTCAGATAAGGATGAAGAATGTCGATAAATTCAAGAAAAAGAGCCCACTTCATGACTCAACCTGAGCTTAATCATCTGGTTCGAGATTTGAATTTACTGAAAATTCAAGCAGAACTTTTAAAGTCCAGATTATAAGGATGGAACTTGGTTGCAAACGATACCAGCATATCGTTTTTTATGACTGGTGATCTTTCTTTTTGTAGTAGCATTGATAGTTTGTTGATGGCCCTAGGGCACGAGCATAAACCTTTAGAATGGCGATTTTTTTTCGATTTGTCAAAACTTAGTTTGAAGGCTGTCCTGTTGCATACTGGAAATATCTATCCTTCAGCTCATATCAAGCTTCGAGCAATTACATTATATAGAATCAATTACAATTACTCTTCCAAAGCTTCCGTTATAATTACTTTTTATTTTAAAAGGTTAATTACAGTTGCAATTGCACAAAATAATGTAATTAATTACTCAACTTCAATTACAATTACTCCAAGCGTTGACTCTCAATTTTTAAAATGATTAAGTAGGGGAACAAGGCCAACTAGAATTTTCATTTGTAAAATGTGTGCTTCTTCTCTATTGGCGAACTTTCCTTTAATATTTGTTCAAACACTTTTTCTAAAATTATCAACAAATAGTTTTCATTTCATGAAAGAGTTAAAAAATATTATTGAGGTGTACTGTGTGAATAGACCAAATATAACTTATTATTACATTTAATTAAATCCTAATCTAACTTGCAAACTAATGTTTCAGTAACAGCAAACAGGAAGAGTCAAGAGACCATAAGCTCATCTTAATAAAACAATGCTTATAAAGCCACATAAACAGTCATATAAACAGACATAAAATCCACATTTTACTTTTGGTTAGGATTAAGCAAAATTGGTGTAACACATGAGTTATTCATAAAAAAGTATCTAAGTATATGTTGGGTCACTCTACATATGGCATTTAAATAAAGACTTCCAATTTCACTAATTACAATCCAAGCACGGGAGCTGTTCATATATCTCTCGGTTACACTTCATCAGCAGAAGTCCCCGGAAGGACGCAACTCCCAGCTGCACCCTGTTGGGGGGAAAAATTTCCTGCTATGCTGAATACGCTCTTTGACGGCGCTCAAGTGGCCGTGCAGCCCAACATTTCCTTGGCCAGGTGCTTCAGAGGGCACATCTTCGGAGGAGAGGTCCTCCAATAGGCCAGGGGATCCGTATCGAACGGAGCACGATCCTCCTCTGCAGCGCCGGCTCTTCCATTACGCAGATCACGCATGTGTGTGGGTCTCCGAGAGGCGGGATAGCCCCCAGCGAACGGTATAAAAAATTAATTAATGAATGACTGACAGAAATAAAAAATGGGCCAAATTTTGATTTTTTTAAACTCTTCCAGCGCCATTCATTTTATTTCCAGATAAAATCTAGCAATTTTTATTGTTGTTAAAATTAAAATGTAAACAAACGCCTAATGTGCGCCATCAGATCTGCCATCTCAGAAGATGACTGCACTGGAATTGCTGACTTACATACACGAGAAGCAGCTGATAGAGTTATATCCAAACTTATGGATTGCTCTCAGAATTGCAGTCACTCTTCCAGTGACAGTAGCCACAGCTGAAAGGAGCTTCTCCAAGTTGAAGCTAATTAAAACGTACCTCAGGTCAACAATGGCATAAGAACGTCTGAGTGGGCTTGCCATCATGAGCATCAATCGGGAAGTAGGCCGGAATCTGTCCTGTGATGATGATATTGATGAATTTGCAATAAAAAAAGCCAGGAGAGAAAGGTTTTGAATGTACAGTATACATGTGATATACAGGGGTTAGACAAAATAATATGAACACCCGCCGATTTCACCGGTTATCTTTACGGACTGCTCAGACACAAAGTAAACGGTCAAATGACTGGCAAACCTATTTAAATGCGTAACAGAGAGTGTATACGTCATGTTATAACCCTCACGTTGTTTCTACAGATCTGAGTGAATTATGAATTAGCAGTTATGAAAGACCTGTCAGACTTCCAAAGAGGGCAAATTGTCGGAGCGCGGATGGCTGGTGCATCGGTGACGAAAACCGCTCAGATGTTCAATGTATCCAGAGGAACTGTCTCTATGGTCATGTCTGCATACCAAAACCATGGAAAGACAAGCACCGACAAATGCAATAGTGGACGCAAGAAGAAGCTGTGTGATCGAGACCGCCGGGTGCTAAAGCGCATTGTGACAAAGAACCATAAGACCACAGCTCCAAAAGTGACTGCAGAGCTTAACCAGCATCTTGCAAGTCCGGTATCGACCAGAACTGTACGTCGCGAGCTCCATGGAGCTGGATACCATGGGAGGGTTGCAATTGCCAAACCCTTCCTTTCGCACATCAACATTGAGCTGCGCAGAAAATGGAGACAGCCTAAAGATGCTTATGACCCCGACTGCCTGACTCCAACCGTTAAGCATGGAGGCGGATCTGTGATGGTTTGGGCAGCAATATCTTGGAATACTCTTGGCCCAGCTGTAGTACTGCATGGTAGGGTTAACGCCCAGGTCTATCTGTCAATATTGGCTGACCAGGTCCATCCCATGGTCCAAACGCTGTTTCCCAATGGCGGCGCCGTCTTCCAGGATGATAATGCACCAATCCACACCGCTGGGGTCAGAAGCCGATTCCCACCGCCGGCGTCTTTGGAGAAACTGGAGCAGGGTTTGCTCGAAGAATGGCTCAGGATTCCTCTAGCCACTGTCCAAAAGCTGTGTGAATCAATTCCCCGACGCATTGCAGCTGTTATTGCCGCTAAAGGAGGACCAACTCCCTTTTAAGAATAAAAACCGCCATTTATCAAGGTGTTCATATTATTTTGTCCAACCCCTGTATATCTATCTAAATAAACTTATTAGATTTTTGTATATTTAATTGTATATAAACCATTTAATTGTATATAAACCATTTTATTTGGTTAACCTTTGGTTAGCTTCGGCCCGAATTGTTCATTCTGACGAAAGCCAAGCTTTTCACTCCACCTTAGACCTACAGTTTATCGTGAAATCCGAACCACGCCCCAGCAGCAACCCAGCGTCTTAACCACTAGGCCACCCAGGGTACCCATTTATCTACCAACTACTTTCTTTTATTTTGTGGAAGGATGAACAGCTGGGTTTTGCTGCGTGCCGGCTGCCATCATCGGGTTTCGAGCCCTGGGCCGATGGATTCGTAGTCAGCGACGCTAACCACTACACCACCGAGGCGCATATATATACAGTATATATATATTATATGCGCCTCGGTGGTGGTGTGGTTAGCGTCGCTGACTACGAATCCATCGGCCCCGGGATCGAGATCTGGTGACGGCAGCCGGCGCGCAGCAAAATCCAGCTGTTCATCCTTCCACACAATAAAGAAAATAGTTGGTATATAAATGGGTACCCTAGGTGGCCTAGTGGCTAAGACGCTGGGCTGCTGGTGGGGCGTGGTTCGGATTCCACGTTAAACTGGAGGTCTAAGGTGGAGTGAAAAGCGTGACCTTCATCAGAATGAACAAGTCGGGCGGAAGCTAACCAAAGGTTATATATATATATATATATTAGGGGCCCCAAAGATATTTGCGCGTAGGGCCCCCAAAAGGTTGGAGCCGGCCCTGCTCCTCTGCGTACTCCGCTAACACTTGCTTGAGTTCATCCGGGCGTAATATCTGCCCGCCTTTGACTGGGCGCTGCAAGAAGCACGAAGGAAAAAAGACGAGGCCTCTTTGACGGACTTTTGATGGGGGAGGAAAATTTCTCTTTTTCCCCCCCATTTGTTTCCTTCTCTATCTCAGACTCAGCAAGCAGCATCTTGGTCTCTCGAAGGACCTGATCTTTTTTTTTCTTGAGATGGCAACCAATCCAACCAATCGACTCCAATAAGATTCTGGCCAAAGTCTCACAGTAGGACAACCCAAAATCAATCAACTGCTGCATGGATTATTGTAGGTCAAGAATGACGGGTCCGACTATAAAGATTGTAGAGATTTTTGAGCTATATATATGGCAACTAGGGTCTTATCGAATTGCTTTGTCCCTGTTCCCTAATTGTCAATGTTCCCTCATTGTCACGAAATTGTAATTGAACGAAACTTGAACGGCAAATTCTAGAGTTAATGACACGACTGAATCTAAGACGTCCACTTCAGCTATAAAAGTAATATGCGAGGATGAAACTCACAGAGATTTAATACTAAAAACAGAAGAAAGGTGAAAGGATCAAAAATTTTCGTCAATGACGACGTATGTGAGGAAACACGTAAAATTCGTAAAGAAAAACTCCATAAAATCATAGAAGCGAGGAGACTTGGGAAAGTTGCCTACTTCCTTGGAGCGAAGTTAATTATTAAAGAAAAGAGAGCCTCCTCCAACGAGGAATACTTCGGTCAAAGGAGTTCACCTTGTTAGTGAAGAAGCATTCGAAGCTATGAGAACTACGAAAACGCCAGCCGACAGTCGGCACACAGGAGGCCTGCGAATAACTTCGTATACAATCTCAACAGTCGACTTTCCCATTCTTCACTCAACTGGGCGGTAATCCCTTATTCCCGTATTCTGTATTTAGTGAAATTGTTTGAGAACTACTGTTAAATGGCTTTCATCGATAAAGACTTTCATAGTACATGTGCCGATATTAATCATTTCAATTCATTACCAAAAAATTCTGTATCCAGTTTAGAGAATCTAGAACAGGAATCTGGTGTAGGCAATTGTATGGTCTCATCGATAAATGAGTTTAATGCCTTTGTATTACAAAAAGATATTTATAAAAATCTTTCAGTGCTAAATCTAAACATTCGAAGCTTACCTAGGAACTATAATTACTTATTGGCCCTTTTGAAAACTTCTTCGGTAAAATTTAGTGTTATAATTCTCACGGAAACCTGGTTAAATAGTAGTATTAAAAACCTATATAATATAGAAAATTACGTTGCTTATCATACTGTAAGAGATAGTCAGATTGGTGGGGGTATCTCTGTGTATGTGCATCAAACTTACGACTCTAACGAAGTATTTTCTCTATGTAATAGTGACAATGAAAACCTGATTGTGAATATAAAAGACAAAAGTAATGTACAGGGTGGGCCGTAAGTTTCCATACATAGGAAAAATAAACATTTTTTTATGGACAACCATTTTTATTTATATAATATGCTCTACATGGTTGCCATTGTTTTGAAAACACATTTCAATACGTGTTCCCCACTGTTGATGAACACGCATTAGCACAGTTGACGTTATGCTTGTAATGGCGTTGGTGATACGTTCCTTTAGATGATTTATCTCTCGTATCTTTTCCTGATACACCATGGCCTTCAAGTGCCCCCAAAGATAGAAATCAAGGGGGGTGAGATCTCGGGATCTGGGAGGCCACTCCACAGGACCACGCCGACCAATCCAAGCATCCGGAAACTGCTGCTGATCCAAATACCGACGCACGTGAAGACCATAATGAGGTGGAGCTCCATCTTGCTGGAAGTAAACTGGGAAGTTACCTTCCTCGTTTAGCAGGGATGGGAAAATCTCTTCTTGCAACATGTTAAGATACCTTTCGGCATTAAGATTTCCACTGACAAAAATTGGTCCAATAATTCTGTCACCCCATATCCCGGCCCACACCATCACTTTACCGGCACCTTGCATCTTCGTCGGACTCAGCCAGTTAGGGTTAGCATTACTCCAATAACGTATGTTTTGCCGATTAACCTCTCCATTGACGTAAAAATTTGCTTCATCAGTAAACAAGATCTTACAAACGCATATTCTTAGGGTATCTGAAACATAAAAACAAACGTTTAAATTTTCCTATGTATGGAAACTTACGGCCCACCCTGTATATTCTGTCCATGCAATATATAGACCACCTAATACTAATATCAATAGCTTTTTAATTCACTTAGATAGCATGTTATGCAATTTTCATAAATCGAATGCTATAGTTGCGGGTGACTTCAACATCAATTTGCAATCTGAAGCAATCTCTCATAAATTTTTAAACTTAATGAATTCTTTCTATCTTAGTCATTCTATTACCAAACCCACTCGAGTCTGCAGCTATGGCAATCGAATAACAGAATCTACGATTGATAATATATTTGTAAATAGCAATGCCCTCGTAAATTCTGGAATTATAACCACTAACATCAGTGATCATTTTCCAACTTACGCTATATTCAATAACATTGTTCAGGTTGCGGACAAAGCAACTATTGATTACAGGATATTCTCAGAGGTTAGCAAAAGAAAATTTATTGGGGCTGTAGAAAATACTCGACTTGACTGTGACGAACCTTTAAATGACCCAGATCATATGTTTCAGTTCTTCTATGACACCTTATTCCATATTTTTAATATTTGCTTTCCTTTAAGGAGAAAAACAGTTTTGCCCAAAAGTGTCGCCAATCCATGGATCACTCAAGGAATTATCACTTCAATAAAGAACAGAAATAAATTATTCAAATTGCAATTGCAGAGCAAAATTCCTAAAATACAATATACTCAGTAGTATAGCCGCAAAAGGGGAGAGTGCAGGAATGTTGCAGGTTATTATGTAATGTTGCAAAGGGGGTGGGGGTTGTTGCAAAGGGGGAAGGGGGGTTGTTGCAAATGGGGTTGTTGCAAAGGGGGTTGGGGGGAAAACTTGGAGGCGGCGTTATCCCCCAAGAGAAAGGAGGAGGAGAGAAAGGAGGAGAGGTGTTCACCTGGCAGGAGCCAAGTGCACATTAAGACTTCCAGCCGGGCTGGCGTTGTTTTATAGGCTCCTAATCAGCCAGTTGGCGTAATTGGCTTGAGTTGCCAGATACCGCGATACCATTGTATACATTATTATAGACTCCTAATCAGCCAGTTGGCTGTAAATGGTTGTCAGATACCTCTTTTTAGCAGTATTATTGCATACATTATTATTATATACGCCTAATCAGCCAGTTGGCTGTAAATGAGTTGCCAGATAGCGCCATGTATTCCGAAGACAGAGTTGCCAGATACCATTGTATACACTATTATAGACTCCTAATCAGCCAGTTGGCTGTAAATGGTTGTCAGATACCTCTTTTTAGCAGTATTATTGCATACATTATTATTATATACGCCTAATCAGCCAGTTGGCTGAGTTGCCAGATAGCGCCATGTATTCCATTGTATACACTATTATAGACTCCTAATCAGCCAGTTGGCTTAGAAGGCTTAAATATTGCCAGATACCTGTTGTATACATTATTAGAATACCGGTAGTAGAAGGCATAACAATAAACAACATTGCATCATTCTTTTTATTATAAATATATGGAAAATAAATATACATTTGAGGAATATGCGTATAACAGAAATATATACACACAATTATATATAAAATAAAATATACATTTCATATACACTTCAATAGAAATATGTACATAACAGTACAGGAGAAATACACACACACACACAATTATGGTGATATATAAAATAAAATATACATTTCATATACACTTCAATAGAAATATGTACATAACAGTACAGGAGAAATATCAAGCAAAATATATATATATATATATATATATAAACACAAATCAATAGAAATATGCGTATAATCGTCAAGCAAAATATAAATACAATTCACTTTTTTTTCAAAATACTAAACTCTGTCTTAATCGAGTTTACAATTACATCATTATTGCTCTGCATTACGCAGTATATGCGGCTTAATAATATTTCACCGCTTAAAGTATAGGGAAACCTGTACTCGATATGAAGAGCTTTCATATCGTTCAGTACTATTTTTGTTCCCACTTTACAACCGGTTGGTAAGTCATCTTTAAACACGTCTAGAATACAATCAAAAGCACGCACAAAGAGTTCATCGTTAGCTACATTATTAAACACAAGTTTATAAGAACGCTTTTCCAATCGAGGGTTTATTTCTACCGACTCGAGCTTTTCAATCGTGAACTCTTCACTCAACATAACGGCAATTGAAATAATCTTCTAAATCGTTACGGCAACTGCGCGTTATATAAAGAAATAGTTCTTCAGGGTGAACGGTGTAGGTGAGCTCAGCCTTGTACCGATCAATTGCTTTGTACCAAAGTTCATGGTATTTCAAAGAGTCTAAACTTTTTAAATAAACATCCAGCACTAGACCATTCTCACCAGTCCTACACTCGGTAAACCCATCGAGCAGAGCAGTGTATGCGTATTCAAGAACTGTATCAAAATAAAGCATATCCGTAACACGCGCGTCTAATATAGGTTTCAGTTTACGGAATCCGACGATTTCAAACATTCTGTCGAGGATGAAACGGTTTCGCGTAGGAATAAGAGCGTTATTATCAGAAGCATTCTTCCACATCAGCCTTATATCAATGCACGGCCGATCGTTATTTATACACAACGTACATACAACGGCGTATGAGGGCGCGTCACTAATCTGCTCTCTTCTTGTACCTACGTTAGCAGGTATTTTATAACGATCTTCACACCACTTATCAACTATCACAAAGATTCTATTCATCTCCTCGATACTTAAATAAACCCGTTTGTTTGTCGGTCTACATTCCGTTTCCAGTACATAGCTAATGGTACCGGAATTACGCCTGAACACGCGCAACGATTTCGTCACGGACACATCGTACGAGGCGTTGAGAATGCTGCTCAAAGGAAGTTCCATCGTATTCGAAGAGCGCACGTCCACTCGGCTCAAGCTCTGAGATAACTATGAGCCGTGTGAGGCACAGGCAGGAACGGTTCGACGGGCGGCTGACTCGATGACACGTGAATGGGCATGTTCGTACGACTCGAATTGTTGTACCGGTACAAGAATATCACTACCAGCCTACGCACTTTGGATAAGAACTAGGAGCTAATCATCTACACACTCCGGCGCACTATTTGAGAGGAACATATGCTCATATTTTTCCTTTCTACCCATCAAACGATACTCGTCTCTAAAATCTGTTAAAAACTCACGCATGGCACTAGCCACAACCTCACTATGAACCTCATCATGATATACGTTAATATAGTGATAAAAACACCTAAGATTGTCCATGATCACGAGATTCACATTTTCAGACGTAGGGTATGAGTATTCGACATGGTGTAGCATGACGTAATACCGCTTGTCACACCACCCATCCACAAGGCTCATTATCCATACCTGCTGCTTCTCTTCTGCACGCGTTGTTTCTTTTACTTCACGGTGTATGTGAGACTTTATAAAGTTTAGCCCTGCAGCATACTTCAGCACATCGTCTGTGCAACGAAAGCCTTCAACAGTCTCACCAGAACATCCGTAGAGTATTTGTACATCTTGGAACTTCGCACAATCCAATGTGGTTTTAAAAGAGGCATAGGAGGGGGAATAGGAAGTTTTTCGGTATCCACCACATCCTCACACTTTACTGAATACCATTTCATAAACGTTGTGCAAGCGATATTAAAGGTAGCCATTTCAATATACGTCTGATCTGAGTACACGTCTGATCTCTCGGGCTTACTGCAGTCGACTGACCACGCAGGGACTCCCAGAGAGTAGCATGACTCACGCAGTGGGCGGAGCTTAGAACTTTCACCTACACACACACACACACACACACACACACACACACACAAAGGAGAAAGTGAAACGCTATTTGATTTATTTAATAAACGAGATAGTCAAGTTATATATATTTACAAATACGATTTAATAAACGGGATATTCAAGTTATATATATATATATATATATATATATATAATATATATATATATATATATATATATATATTTACAAATAGATACGATTATATACAAGACGTGTGAGTTAGAAGCATCATTGGTATCCAAAGGGTGAGGTTGCAAACATACTAGATCCTTCAACGACTCAAAGTTAACAACCTCCCGATTCGCATGGTTGAGCGTAATACCCTTTGCCTTCACGATATATTTCATTTCCTCCCCTACCCTGACCCGTACCCCATAAGTCTTAGGTCCTGTTGAGATAAAAGAGTCGGCGTATGCGTCGTCCCCATACTCATCCTTGATCTCATCAGTGAGCTCGCCGAGGAACTCCCCAATAGCGGGCATGTAATCACCCTCCCTCTCTGTGAATATCACGCTATCTGTATCGGCATACAATACTCTCCGCCCAAGAGAATGCAATAGACCCCAAAGTTTTATACGGGCGTAGGCTGTTGTGAAGCTCGCCACAGGTATGTTTGTAACCCTTGAGGTATCTGTGGCAAATTCAGTGTTGTTGTACTTTATCACGTAAGTATTACCTACATTCACGATCTCCATGACCTCTTTATCGGGGGCATTGGCATAATCCCAGACATCGCTATAACTTTGTGCCAAATGAATGTTCCCTCTGCCGGTATTCTGCGCAAATTTTCCCCATAGACTGTTTAGACACAATTTTGCACTAAAGCGCTTGCCAGGATTCTTTACAATTTGGACACGATCAAGTTGTATACCTTCGCGGTCGCGGTAACGTTGAATATAGGCAGACTTTTCATCTTCGGTATCAACTCCTCGCGGATACCCTGATGCTTCAACCTTATCCTTCAAAAAGGCGTTTATTATGGTGTGAAAAGGTTGGGGAGCTTCTGAAACCTCCACACCTCGTGTATCTTCAGTATTCTATAACCATGGCGTACGGCTAGGGCCAGCTCAGGACTTGTATATACGCCTCTGATCTTACGCTGGTGGGGTATATGGTTACATTCGCCGTTATCCTCTTCCGCGCACTTCACGCACAGGGGAAACATGAGCTTGTCATCGATAACGACAGGTAAGATAGGCATCCATAAACTGCTTGGGGGGAGTACGTCTACGAAAGAGAGCCCAAAGTAATGATCATTCAAATTTTTTGAAAATTCATTGATGGAGGGTATGCTAGGTCCCACCAGTTTCTCAGGAGCGCCCACGGGGTACGGATGGCTCTTCATCACGTATGGGTATAAAGAACAGAAATCGTAGTAATGGAGCTTCACGCCCACCGTAGGTGGAAAGTATAGTCTGAATGGATTTGTACGTCCTCCAAACAAGCTATCACCACATTTGAGAGGGTCCAGCACCATTGAACGCTTGATCGTTTTTATTTCCTCACTGTATACAACGTCTGTCTCCATCCGTGCATCATATTCATGCTCCCACATGACTTTGTAAGTGAACTGCGATCCTATAAGTTGATCGCGGGTGCGGGTCCCTGCAAGACAGTCGGCAGGAGATCTACCGTGGATATCTCCGACGATACCGCACTCAGGAGGGGGCATCCATGCCACCAGCATCCATTAAAGGAATACACAGTCTTCACACCAGTGACACGGTTTTCACTTAACCCATCAACCCAAAAAACACGTCCATTAATCTTAATGGGTACTTCACCCGTGTTGCGGGCGTGCTTTATGTATACACCTGTTTGTTGCTGCAGGTGTATGAGCCAGTAAATAGCCTTGTGTCCGTAACTGCGGGGGTTGTTTCGGTGAATAATGGCTAAGGTGTCTTTAGGCATGAAGTTATTCTTGAACACCGTAAAACATAATGATGCGATGGTGGTTGCGACTTGCAGTGGATCGCATTTGAAACGGGCTATGTACATACTTCTAAAGGCCTGGAAACATACTCTAAGCACGCGCACATCATTCACGCAATAACGCTCACATTCATCAGCTATATTATAAGGGTTACTTTCATTAAAACTGTCGTAGTATCGATCAAAGTCTTCACGTTCATCCATACAGTCAAAATAATGTTTGGGGGGTGGGCCTACGTAGTTTAAAGTCTCGCTGGTGAGGAAAGTGTATGGGAAGTATCCTTTGGAAACTTCAGCTGCTACTCCCATCACCTTGGGTAGCTTTGCTAATTTACAAGGTGTGAATAATAAAGTATCTTTAAATTGTACATTGCCTCTTATCTGCATCTGTATTAATTTGTTGCCTCTTTTCAATGGATCACCTGTAAATATCTCAGAGGATTCGTGTTCAAGCAACTCCTTATAAAGGAACTGCGTGTCAAACTTTGCCCCGTTATGGGCGAGAATATACACAGTCATTTTTTTGAACTTGTCGGCTAACTTGACAATATAGACACAAATAGTTTCACAGGACTATCGCTGACATTCGTTTTAAAAACGTTTGTCCGTTTACCGCATTTGGGGCACTCGTCACATTCGATACCCATACACTCATCACAGATGGTCTGGCTCACAAGTAAATGTGGAATTACCTCTTTGGTTTCAGCGTTCGTATATGTTTCTATATCGTAGTACACAGTTATACAAGGGTTATTTTTAGGCTTAGCATCTTTCATATAACACACATGCTTTACTCCATCCGCCTTATATTCCTCCTGGCATGTAGGACAGTGAATTACGTCGCACTTGTGCTTAAATTTTCCCCAATTATCCATTGTGTGAAACATACCACATTCACAGATTCTCATTTTCCTGCACGTACCAATTGATTTATGGAGTCAAAAGCAGCTATTATTGAAAAATGTGCGTCTACACACATCACAGTCTCTCTTCTCAACTACACGGCTTTCACATTTGGTGCTTTTACACTGCTCACATACCATGTGCATTCTTTACAATGTCTCACTATATCATCCGCAAACTCGAGGCACCCCTTACACAAATCATGATGTCTCCCATATTTTCGACTTTTGTCATAACTCGCGTAAAGCCCCTTATATTACGGATGGGGAGATACGTTGTCCCTGACAATCCTAAAATAAGTAGGGGTCTTGTACGATCTCTCACACAGCTTTTAAAAACATACACAGTCCGGCGGCGATCATCCAAACCAAATACAACTATGCGCACATTCATTTCCTGTTCCACCTTTCTCAGCTCTTCAGGACCCATATTACAGTCAAATTCAAGTTCACAGTCTACAGCTAGTTTACGGGCACGCTCAACGATCGTAGGCAGCCAAATTTTTTGAGTCCGTGTATTTTGTACAGTAAACATACGTGCTAAGAGTACTGCTATAAAGCCGCAACCACGATCGACGTTTATATGCCTTCGGTAAATAGTTGGAGAATTGAAGTTAAGAGTGTACGGTATGGCACTATGACCCGCAACACGGAATACACGGTCAATATTTACCGTGAAGTTGTCCATATTGAAGGCTATACTACTTTGGACGGCTTGCATTATACGCCCTAATATATATTCTACATCTTCAGCAGCCAAACGTCTGAACGGTACTATCACCCAATAATCGTCTACATCACCGTCATCTGACCCGAACCCAAAGGACAGACTCGTCCTGACTCACGCTCGTCGCGATTCTGAAGAGCAAACTCTATAATATGCTGTACCCTGCGTATCCGCGCTCAATCCATTGCTATACAGGGCTCTAGGGTCGACCCTGACTCTATACCGATTTCTAGTCAAGGCGGGGGTGGGGGCTGCGGCGCGCATTAACTCGAACGTATAACATCCTCAACAGAACGGGGGGCGGAATTAGTGGTATATTAGGTGCTGCTGATGGGGGCCCTGTTGCGTAGGAGGGTTGGGGATCTATTATTGTAGACTTAACAGAACGGGGGGCGGAATAAGGGGTATATTAGGTGCTGCTGCTGGGGAGGTTGTTGCGTAAGAGGTTGAGGGTTGGGGGTCTGCTGCAACAGGTACGTATTTCGGTCGCTTTATACCTGATGTGGGTTCTCATACCTCCGCTTTGGACGTGAACCTGTATCGCTGGTGAGGGTTCAGGGGAGGAGATCACAACTACACTGTCATCGTCATCCGTAATGAGGGTGCTCTACCTCATCGTCGGTTCTGTGGGAGAAGAAATATAAGGATCAGCACTCAAAATTTGTAATATTTTGTAAATGACCCACTTAGGAGTGTGACGTGTTAGAAATGGACTCTGTAGAAAAATTCAGATTCACGAGCCCATCCACATGTATTATATCTGGACCTACAGGATGTGGTAAAACTGTGTTTATGCTTAAAATCATTAAAGAAAAGGGCGAGATGTTCTCGAAATTTGTGCATAAAGTTATATGGTGCTATTCGACGTATCAATCAGTGTTCAACGAGTACCAAGATGATATTTTGTTCCACAAAGGTGTATATGACGTTAATTCGCTAAAGGGAATGAACATACAATCATTGTAATTGACGATCTCATGTTGGAGATGGATAAAACGTTTGCCGAGACATTTACAGTATACTCCCACCATCTTAACATAAGCGTGTTCTTCATCAATCAGAATCTATTTTTCAAAAATAGATACATGCGCGATGTGTCGTTAAATACGCAATATCTAGTCTTATTCGCGCAACGTAGAGATGTATCACAAATTGGGGTATTAGCCAATCAAATGTTCCCGAATCAGCGTAAGGAGTTTTTGGAAGTTTATAAAGAAGCTACAAGCACGCGTTACGGATATTTGCTTTGCGACCTTCATCCGCGAAACACGTTTAGAGTGCTTCTGCGAACGAATATATTTCCAAACGAGCCTGAAACGGTGTATATTCCAGAATGACAAAGAGACTAAAGAAATACCATGAATTAATAAAAATCTATCATCGACTGCCCGGGCAATGCAGCAGATGTTTATTAAAAATATCGACGCCGACTTTTTAAAATGCATCTGTGAAATCTGTCTTAACGTTATAAATTGCAATGTATCAATGAAAACCCATCAGAAGGCTCGCCTACGCCGCTACAAGAACATAATACGTGCACTCGCTCGTAAAAGTCAAACTGTAGCGAAGAAAAAACGAGTTATTGTGCAAACAGGAGGGTCATTTCTCCCCATCTTATTTTCAGTTTTGGGCCCTTTACTGACTAGATTAATATAATGAAGAAAGTGGTAGTGATTCCCCACGAGGTGTACGCTCACTGCAAAGAGACACGGATCTAGATCCCCGTAAAAGCAGACTTAAAAGAATGGAAAGCGAATTGTTAGCCCTATTAAACAGTGAAAAAACACCTGATGAGAAAAGAATCTTATACCAAGAAGCTCTGCAGAAATTTCTTCACGAGTACGAAAATTATAAGAGCCCTACAGAGATTCCTGTGGTTATTAGGCACAGCACGGGGGACGATGGCGACATAGGACCTGTACCCGACGACACAGCTGACCAACCAAAAAGATTAGCCACACAACATATCGAACATGTATTAAAAAATACCCTCCCACTTACATTGAGGAGTAAAGGCTTAAGTCTTTATAATCTATTGAATGAGGATCCCGCCATACAATGGACCGATACAGGGGAGATCATTGTGGAAGGATCAAAGGTACAGGGATCGAATATCGTAGACATTGTCCATGATCTGGTGAGAAAGTGGGATAGGCCATCACCATCAGGATGGAAGCATATTAAAGCAAGACTACAACAAATAAATGTCCCTAAAACGTTGATAGGAAATCTGAACAGGTTAAAAGACTTGGAACATGCAACGCCTGTGACACAATTGAAGGCGCCGTCACCCCCGGCGGTAACACCTTTGAAGAGGAGCAAGAAGAGGTTAAACCAACCCTACCCACGTGCCTCTAAAATACGCAAATGGCTAACGTATTAACTAAACGCTATTATGACATTTCTACCCCATCCTCTTACGGCGGCGTAGATAGACTGTACAGAAGTGTTTACGGAGTAGGAAAAAAAGATGTTGAAAGATTTTTGAGGGAGCAGGACGCTTATACGCTTCATAAGCCTGTGAGAAAAAGGTTTAAAACAGCCAAGACAACGGCTTCCTCGATTGATTCTATTTGGCAAGCAGATTTAACAGACATGCAAAGATATTCTGTGTATAACGATGGTTACCGCTACATTCTATTCATAATAGACGTGTTCTCTAGATATCTGTGGCTAGTTCCTCTGAAAAATAAATCACCTGAAACAGTTGCTAAAGCCACCAAAACGCTAATGTTAAAAGAAAACAGGGTTTATAGGCCATGCTTTTCAGAATATGTTGACAGAGTTTAATATCAGCTATTACACAACCAATTCTATACATAAGGCTTCTTTAGCTGAAAGAGTTCAGCGCACCATAAAGGAACGCATGCACCGTTATTTTACACATAAAAACACATACAGATTTCTAGACATTCTGGAATCATTGGCATCATCCTACAACCGCTCACACCATCGCACGATTGGGGCAACACCTAACGAAGTTTTAGAAAGAGGTACGCTCCCGAGAAGAGATGGATCACCACCACCACCACCACCACCACACTCTGTGCGCTTCAAAATCAATGATTATGTAAGGCTGTCGCGTTCGGGGAATAAATTCGCAAAGGGTTTTGAGCAAGGATGGACACGCGAGATTTTTAAAGTTAGGGCTGTGAGACCTAAAGGTGTGATAATGATGTATTACATTGAAGATTTGAATGGGGAAGAAATCTCAGGAGGCTTTTACCGCGAGGAATTGCAGAAAGTTGCGTTTAATTTAGAAAAAAATGTGTTTAAAATTGAGAAAATTTTAGGAAGCAAAGGTTCAGGAAGGAGAAAAATGTACCTGGTGAAATGGCTAGGGTACCCAGAAAGCTTCAACACCTATATAAAAGCTGATGCAATAATGAAGCTTAAATAGTATGCAACATGGCTCCTAACCATTTCTACGTCACACTCCCGTCCTCCTCGTCCCTGTCTGTACACCCTAACAACACGCTAGCCAACTTTGTAACAGAACTCCATGGGCACATTGAATTGGGTCGTGATTCGTATGAGGTGGGGATATGCGAAATTCAGCTGGACACCGTCTTTTTAAATATTGAACATAAAGAAACCGTTTTTACGATTCTTAGAGACATTGACGAGTGTGAAAAAGCTGGGGTAGCTATGGATGAAACTATGCGCATCGCTCGGACTAAGATTACACGGTATTACAGTACAGAAGTAAGACTAGGGCCGGGTCAATATGGTTCGGCCGAGGATGTTGTGAGAGGCTTAAACGTGAGTTTAAGAAACTCAAACCTTACGAATGATTTAGTATATGAAATCGTAAACAACCCTGCACATACACTAATCCTAAAATCAAAGACTAACAGACGTCTTAAAGAACATAGAAAGTTCAAAATTCTAACCAACGGCCGATATAGCGCAGCCTTCCAAAGAGACACATTTCACGAGACACAGTATAACTTGTCCAGATTAATGTATCAATTGAAGATGGAGAAATTGGCTGAAAGGTCCCCAGACATGTGCTATATTTACAGTAATATAGTGGAGCACCAGTTTGTTGGGGATACCCAGGCACGCCTGCTGCGCATTGCTCACATCCCCAACCATAGAGGAAGGAGTTTGAGTATTACATATGACAGGCCCCATTATGTGAATGTCGCAACTAATTTAATAACCAATATCACAATATATATAAGAACGATTGAGGGCGAAAACTTCCCATTCGGTAACGGGAGCTTAACAGTGAAGCTACACTTTCGACGCACTGAGTTATAATGGATAGAAAGCCTTTCACCGTCTATCGAGGGATGCGATACCAGCGCGGTAGTGGACTTGGATCCATTTTTTCATCCATACTACGTACGGCTGTTCCTTTGCTGAAGAGGGGTGCCAGATACCTTGGAAGGAAAGCGCTACAATCAGGCCTTAACACTGCAGAAGACATATTGGCCGGGGCTAAACCTAAAGAAGCTCTAAAAAAACATTTAAAGCGTACACGGAACGAAATCATCAAAGATGCAAAGAGAAAAATGCGTGGTGGCGGGAAGAAGAAGAGGGCTCCCCGGAAGAAGAAGAAGGGGTCACGTGGTATTAAACGTAAAAGGCTATCAAAAAAGAAATGCTGTAAGCGAATGAAACCTATGGTTGACCACTTTTTTGACTGATATAAGCTAAGGATATTGATCTCATGAATCATAGTTTGTTTACCACTTGTCGAGAGAGGAGTCACTATTTCGCCATGGCACGCTTCATCCACCCATGTAGTTCACAATGCTGTAAATCGGAGCTGTCCTTTTTTGAGCTCCCGCCAACCCAAGTTTCTATTGAGCACAGTGACTTTATTACAATTAACCCTTTAAACACAATTAGTTCACCGAGTGCACCTATAGAATTCGTGATACCCAGCTCAGGTCCTTACTTTTTTGATCCAAGCTGTGTGCACATGTACGCTAAGCTACGTATAGCCCATTCTGATGGAACGGCCTGCGATGACAAATATGCTGTATACCCTGAAACAAACTTTCTGCACGCCATATTCAACCAGTGTGACGTATATTTAAATCAGACCAACATATCGGCAGGCACGGGGTACTATCATCTACGAGCCTATTTGGAAAATGTCCTCAACTTTTCCAAAGAAGCGAAGGCTACCTTTTTAAGTGCGGAGGGATATTATCAAACTAAAGATGAAAATAGTATAAAGGACAAATTTAAAAATTCTAAAAAGAAAATATACGAGTGTTTTGGACGGTTGCACACAGATTTCACTTTCCAGGAGAAGTTGCTTGTGAACGGGGTGGATATGAAAATAAAGCTCACCCGCACGAGTCCTGAGATCTGCTTAAATCTGGATGCGAATCAAGAAGAGGGTGCAAAGTCCGTTGTGGTTCACATTATGGACACATACCTCCGCGTACGGCGAGTGAAATTAAGTTCACCAAAACAACTAGAAATTGAGAAAAATTTACTAAACGCTACAGTGAAATATCCTATTAACAGAGTGCAGATCAAACTATATACGGTTCCTGCAGGGTTGGCATCGAAGCAGATAGAAAACATTGCCCTGGGAAATCTTCCTAAAAGGATATTAATCGGCATGCAGGACCACGCTTCGGTGAATGGAAAATATAAAAAGAGTGCCTTTAAATTCGAGAATTTCGGACTTAAAAATATAACTCTATACGTTAATGGCACTGCTTTGGGTGGAACAATGGGTACGGACTATTCATCAGACGCTGTGTTACCTCTTTGTGCCAGAGCCTATAGTAATCTGACCCATATTGCAGGTGATTGTGATGAGCTTGGTAATGGGGTAACGCAGGAAGAATTCATTGATCAATTTAACCTTTATCCGTTTGACATTACACCTGACTTATCTGCTAGCGTAAATACCCATTTAACACCACAGCAGAGCGGTAACATCTCAGTGCGGCTGGAATTCGCCAAGCCTATAGACGCTCCTATTAGTGTACTAGTATATCTCGAATCGCAAGCCCTAATAGAAGTAGATAGATTTAGAAGCGTTATCACTGACTTTTAAAATGGATGCTAATACACTTCAGAAAGTAATGGAGCGAGTCACACGTTCCAAATTTATCGGCGTGTTTGCGAAGAATGAAACATTGAGTTTGCCAAGTACGCGAGAATGCGGTAGTCTTATTGTGAACACAGACATCATCGGTAATGAAGGGATTCACTGGATCGCTGTCTATTTTAAAAATAGACAGCGCCTGTACTATTTTGATTCACTCGGTACTCAACCCTGGAGTGACCCTATTATTGTAAAATTTCTCGCTCAGTTACATATTCCCGAAGTTGTATGGAACCCATTTCGTATGCAGGGATATTTTACTAATGTTTGCGGAATGTACTGTGTCTCATTTCTCATGCATATGTCAAATGATAAAGAATTTATAAATTTTTTAAATTTATTTGACCCGTGTCACACTCACCGAAACGATGAAATGGTATGCAGACAGATAAAAAACCGTTTTCCAATTGTACGTACTCGTTGTATATTATAATGTTTTTGTTCGTATATTTGTAACGGTATATTCGTTTATTGTACTGATTTCTTTCATTTAATAAATTTATGAAAATATATTGTGTCTTCTTATCCCAAAAAGATCGAAAAACACTTACATTATTGTGACATTGTTGACTGATCAGTATACCCTCCCTATTCCGAGATTCTTCAAAAGATTGTATAACTCGTGTCAAATCCTCATCGGACCTTAAAGGAATAATGAAAACATATACAGAGTATACAGACAGACAGATCCCCATTATGTGAAGATATCTTTGGTTCGAGGAGTGAACGCCATAAAAATTTCGATTTTAGCATAATGGGGAAATAACACTGATTGACATTTTGGCGAGTATCTATTTGACGAGATACTACAACTCTCCATATATATATATAAAATTCTAATTATAGACACTTACATTTCTATGGTAGTCCCTTGCGTCGGGTTGTAAGGAGCGTCACTGCAAATATCTTCTACGGTTTGCGTTGAAAATAATTCGCCACAATCAGTCGCATTGAAAAGACTAATTGTGGTTAATGCTGCAGTATCACGTTCTTCATACAAGTCTGGGGAGACGTACAGGTCCATGGTGGAGGATGTGTGACACTGCTGACTGATCAGTATATCATCCATATTCCCTTCAAAAGATTGTATAACACGTGTCAAATCCTCATCGGACCTTAAAGGAATAATGAAAACATATACAGAGTATACAGACAGACAGATCCCATTATGTGAAGATATCTTTGTTCGATTACCAATTTCGATTTTAGCATGATGGGGAAATAACATTGATTGACATTTTTGACTAGTATCTATTTGACGAAATACTACAACTCTCCGTATATATATAAAATCGAATTATGGACACTTACATTTCTATGGTAGTCCCTTGCGTCGGATTGTAAGGAGCGTCACTGCAAATATCTTCTACGGTTTGCGTCGAAAATAATTCGCCACAATCATCGCATTGAAAAGACTAATTGCGGTTAATGCTGCAGTATCACTTTCTTCATACAATCTGGGGAGACGTACAGGTCCATGGTTGAGGAATGATTATTCACTGATGCGAAAATAGCTACTGTTACTCCCAACTGAAAATATCCCCTTTTATATGCACATTCGCCAAGCTCCGCCCAAAAGACCAGATGTCGTCGTGATTGGCTGCCGATGTAGCTGGGTGGAGCTATGACGTGTACCATTCCGCTATAACGGGTACGGACGAGTAATTGCATCTTTATATTTTCACTAATAGAATTAATGCTCTTATTCTCCTTTGAAAATTATTTGGTGATTCGTATAGAACTTTTGATATTGATTCCAAATATGGTTTCAGAAGTTTTCTATCACCCATAGTTTTCGAGAAAATAATATTTCCATTTACTCAATTTCCCGCATCATTAGTCACTAATGTAATCGAGAGGGTATAAAGAAATATATCATAATTATATTTTAAAAATAACATTCGGTTTCAACGTTAAACTGTAGGTCTAAGGTGGTCATTACACATAATAAAATAAAGTGGTTGGCAGATAAATGGGCACCCTACGTGTCCTAGTGGTTAAGACGCGGGGCTGTTGATGGTTCAGTTAAACTGTAGGTCTAAGGTGGTCATTACACATAATAAAAGAAAGTGGTTGGCAGATAAATGGGTGCCCTACGTGTCCTAGTGGTTAAGACGCTGGGCTGTTGATGGTTCCACGTTAAACTGTAGGTCTAAGGTGGTCATTACACATAATAAAAGAAAGTGGTTGGCAGATAAATGGGTGCCCTACGTGTCCTAGTGGTTAAGACGCTGGGGCTGTTGATGGTTCCACGTTAAACTGTAGGTCTAAGGTGGTCATTACACATAATAAAAAAGTGGTTGGCAGATAAATGGGCACCCTACGTGTCCTAGTGGTTAAGACGCGGGCTGTTGATGGTTCAAACTGTAGGTCTAAGGTGGAGTAGAAAGCTTGACCTTCGTCAGAATGAACAATTCGGGCGGAAGCTAACCAAAGGTTATCCAAAGGGTATATATATATATATATATATATATGGGATGAAATTCACAATAAAACGTGAAATGAATGAATGCTGAAACAAGGAGTGAGGCGAGGTTTTGCTTGATTTGACTCGTAGAAAGGTAAAATAGGCCGACCGAGTTGGGCAGATTCTCGGAAATCCTTTCCTCTATCGGATTATGTTTTGGTATTTCCAACTTTCTTCGTTTCTTTAAATTTCGTTTTTCAATTTTCTTCGCAGGGAATTGAAAAACGAAATTTAAAGAAACGAAGAAAGTTGGAAATATTTTAGAGATCTGGTTTTAAAGCTTTTGTTAATGAAGAATATTAAATATACTCGTATTTATAGTAAATATTGATGTAGTCTTATGATAATACAATAACTAAAATTTTAGTTATCTCATTCACATGAATTGGAACTCTTTATTCACGTTTGCTATTATTTATTGATTGGTGCATAATTAGTTGGGTATCCCTTATAAAAATCATTTCTGTCTAACGATTTATTTATTGGGTAACTTTACTAATTCTATTAACGCGTAAATCTTTCTGAAACATGAAATCATTGTTCAAAGGCTTTATTTGCTGGATCTATTTAAACTCCTTCGCGTGCAGTTTAGGTAATTACATTTATTCAAGTAGAGTTTGCAACCTCTCCTTTCTTCAAGCGAGTACTGCAACGTTATACACTATCGGATTATGTTTTGGGTATTTCCAACTTTCTTCGTTTCTTTAAATTTCGTTTTTCAATTTTCTTCGCAGGGATGAAGCTCATGTGTTTCGAATTGTATCGCGGAATCATGAAAATATTTTAGAGATCTGGTTTTAAAGCTTTTGTTAATGAAGAATATTAAATATACTCGTATTTATAGTAAATATTGATGTAGTCTTATGATAATACAATAACTAAAATTTTAGTTATCTCATTCACATGAATTGGAACTCTTTATTCACGTTTGCTATTATTTATTGATTGGTGCATAATTAGTTGGGTATCCCTTATAAAAATCATTTCTGTCTAACGATTTATTTATTGGGTAACTTTACTAATTCTATTAACGCGTAAATCTTTCTGAAACATGAAAATTCGATAAGTTCAATAAAATATATTGTGGTATTTTATATGGTTCATTAGTTTATTATATATACAAGTACACGAATTATTTATTGGGTAACTTTTGGACAGAAATAAGATGTTTAAAAGAACAGATAATCTCCGACCCCGCTATAGTGGCTTGGGCAATTCCAAATGAATAATTTCTTTATTTTTCGTCATTTTTCATTTTTTCGTCGCAGGAATGGGGCTATATGTTTCATAAGTTTTCATCTCGTTTGTTGGAATTGTATCGTAAATTATTTAAATGAAGTTTCATAATTAAATTAATTGGTTTTACTGTTATTTAGGAAAATTTATATTGGGAGCAAACGTTACAATAATAAGCTTATGTCGATATAGTTACCCATAAAAGTTTTAATTCGGTGATGCTCTCATAATTCGTTGGTAACCCTTATAAAAATTCGTTTTCTGTCTAACGAAATAGGGTAACTTTGTTAATTCTATTAAAGCGTAATGAAAGAGGCGCTTGTGTTATTTTATACGGTTGAATCTTGAATAACCATATAAATATATATTGTGGTATTTTATATGGTTCAATAGTTTATTATATATACAAGTACATTTGGAATAACAGCCGTCATATATGTGTTACACGATTAATGGGACACATGGCGCTATCTGGAATACCTTGCGCTATCTGGCAACTCAGCCAGAATAGAGGATTATAAAAGATCGCGAAGCTGGTGAAGAACCATTCCCCCCTCGGCTCCGGCCGAGTAAGGAGCTCTGCTCCTTCTATTTCTGGCCCTTTGGTAAACCCCTTAGTGGCCTCTTAGGTTAGGGAAACGAAAATAAATTGGGGAGAACTCCACTCTGTCCTTCAGGTGTCTCTCTCCCTCCTTCAGGGTGTCTCTCTCTCTCTCCTGCATGTATCTTCCTCCTTCAGGTGTCTCTCTCTCCTGCATGTTTGCCTCCAGCATGCGTACTGCATGTGTACATCCAGCATGTGTACTCCTGCATGTGTGCGTATGTGTGTACCTCCAGCATGTGTACCTACTGCATGTGTACTCCTGCATGTGTGCGTATGTGTGTGTGTGTACCTCCAGCATGTGTACCTCCTGCATGTGTACCTATCCTCTCTCCTTCAGGCGTCTCTCCCTCCTACAGGCATCTCTCTTCTTCAGCTCTCTCTCTCCTTCAGCTGTCTCTCTCTCTCTCTCCTTCAGGCGTCTCTCTCACCTTGGCTCAGCCAACTGCTGATTCTGGCTGATTAGGAGCCTATAAAACAACGCCAACTCGGCTGAAGTCTTAGTGTGCACTTGGCTCCTGCCAGGTGAACACCTCTCCTTTCTCTCCTCCTCCTCCTCCTTTCTCTTGGGGGATAACGCCGCCTCCAAGTTTCCCCCCACCCCCCTTTGCAACAACCCCACCCCCTTTGCAACAACCCCCTTCCCTCCTTTGCAACAACCCCACCCCCTTTGCAACATTACATAATAACCTGCAACATTCTTGCACTCTCCCCTTTTGCGGCTATACTACTATACTCAATACAGAAACAAATTAACTAAAATAATCAAAATTGCAAAATATAACTATTATAACGATCAATTTTCCAAACATAAAGGCGACATAAAAAACACTTGGACAACCATAAACAATCTTCTCGGAAAACAAATTAAGAAAAATTCAATAGAGAAATTAAATGTTGATAATAAAGAAATCACTGATGATACTGCTATTGCAGACTCTTTAAATGCACATTTTACTTCAATTGCGGATAAGCTTCGCTCACAATTAATAAATAACACAGCTCAACAAAAAAAAATTTTTGTTTCGTTGCCAAGGAAATTCGTACGAATTTAGGGTATTTTGGGGTTGCTGAATTCCAAAATGAAAGTAGTTTTTCCGATTTGGCTCTAGTTCTTGAGATAATGAATACCCTCAATTAATAGGAAACGTAACCATAACGCGTGCATATGGGAAACTACCGGAACATTCTAGATGGTGAGACCGAATAAAATGACATTATGTATTTCATGTGTTTACTTTTGTATGATTTGAGACAATTTCAATGCGATTTGAAAGTAGGCTCCGCCTGAACATTAAATTTTTTGCATTTTTACGTGTTTCAATGGGGTACCAATTATCTCATAAATTAGAGCCAATCTAGCAAAACCGATGTCATATTCGGAATCAGCACCACAAAGTTACTCCAAAATCACTCTAATATGATTAGCAATAAAATGAGTGTTGACCAGTGTAATGATCACTCACCTCTAGAATATATGCCACCCAGCCCACTAAATTCATTTTCTTTTGTTCCTGCTACCTCTACTGAGCTCCAGAATATTATTGGTAAATTAAAAAATACAAAAAATAGCATTCATAACATTTCTGTACCTATATTGAAACTTGTTAAAAATAAGATATCTGTAACTTTCGCTAAAATTATCAATCAAAGTATTTCCAAAGGAATATTCCCATCAATGCTAAAAACTGGTTCTATAACACCCCTTTTTAAAGGGGGTGATCCTACACTAGCAACAAATTACAGGCCGGTGTGTTCATTATCTGTGTTCAGCAAAGTTTTCGAAAAAGTTGTAAAAAGTAGAATGCAGCGATATTTAGAATCCTACAATTTATTATCTCCAAATCAATATGGCTTCCGTAATAATAGAACAACGGAAATGGCTATTTTAAATCTTATGGAAAATGTAAATACAGCTAAGGAGAACAAAGAAATAATGATATCAATATTTATGGATTTGAGTAAGGCGTTTGATGTGATATACCATAATATTCTACTTAATAAATTGTATTGTTACGGCTTTAGAGGAGCAATCAGTGATTGGTTTAAAAGTTATTTGTCGAATAGATATAATTTTGTATCAGTAAATAAGGTTTGCTCCACTAAAGCGCTTGTCAAACATGGTGTGCCACAGGGCTCAGTTCTGGGTCCACTGTTATTTTTATTATATATAAATGACCTTCCACGTTCATCTGATATACTAAACTTCATAATGTTTGCAGATGATACAACTTTCTTTTTCTTGCAAAGATGTTAATACAGCTAAGAATATATTTCATTCAGAATTCATCAGTGTAATGAAATGGTTGACCACCAATAAACTCTTCCTAAATACCAGTAAAACAAATTTCATGATTTTTACTAATAAAAGAAATGTATACCTTGATGAACTTAATGTAATGAAATCGCCATAAAGGAGTGTACGTAACAAATTTCTTGCGTAATGCTAGATAAGAATTTGCAATGGAGTGATCATGTAAATTATATCGCGAAAAAGATTTCAAGGAGCGTTGCTATAATGTTTAAACTTAGAAATGTAGTCCCTAAACAAGTTTTATTGACTCTTTATCATACTCTTGTTCTTCCTTATATAACATACTGCACCCTTTAGTATACACAAACTCAGAATGGTTCCCTGAGAACATTATATGTTAAACACAGACCGTGCATGGAACAAGGAACTCTTCTGGGAAAATTAAATCCACTATAGTCCAAATAAGTAATGGTAAATGACAAATACCATAGTTTTTTTTTCCTTTTTCATGATTTTAGCCCGACGTGGGCAACGGGTCTCTCGCAAAGAGATCCCATAAATATAGCTTCCCTCACCAGCTATCTGCAAAGCAGACAGGATCCAGCTTTGGGACGTGGATCTAGGGTTTAAAGCAAACCTAGATCCCTACACTCAGAACCTCTATATAAGTAAAAGACTCGTTGCATTCACGTCGTGTTGAATAAATCAAAGAAAAAGGGGGTAACTATTGTATTTTTAGCCAAAAAAACCAAAACTTAAACCTCAACCGGGACATTGAGCGTCCACTTTTCAAGGCACGAAACACGTCCGTTTAGTATACACAAACTCAGAATGGTTCCCTGAGAACATTATATGTTAAACACAGACCGTGCATGGAACAAGGAACTCTTCTGGGAAAATTAAATCCACTATAGTCCAAATAAGTAATGGTAAATGACAAATACCATAGTTTTTTTCCTTTTTCATGATTTTAGCCCGACGTGGGCAACGGGTCTCTCGCAAATCATGAAAAAGGAAAAAAACTATGGTATTTGTCATTTACCATTACTTATTTGGACTATAGTGGATTTAATTTTCCCAGAAGAGTTCCTTGTTCCATGCACGGTCTGTGTTTAACATACTGCACCCTTGTTTGGGGAAACTCCGCTAACAACGCATTAAATGGTATCTTTGTCATCCAAAAACGAGCAATAAGGTTATTATCAGATGCTGATTTCCTTGATCACTCTAGTGCATTATTTAAAGAGCTAAACCTACTAAAGCTCAACGATATAACCAAACTGGCACATTTTGTTTTTATTTACAAGTGCAAGAACAAAATCATTAATTTGCAATGGGTAAATAGATATTTTGTAACTCATCAAGAAATCCACTCGTATCAGACCAGAAATAGATCAAAGCTTGTTATACCTCAATTTAGATTGTCTTCATCTCAAAAACTACCCATTTTCATTGGATTGAAACTATTGAATGACTTGCATGCCGATATAAAAAATATTGCGAATGTAAATTTGTTTAAAACCAAGTTGAAATCCCGATTAATAATGGGATACTAACAAAAATCTTGAATGAATGTCCATCGACCTAGAGAAAGCATATGATAGAGTGCCACGCCAGGAGGTTTGGAGGTGTATGAGAGAGAAAGGTGTGCCGGAGAAGTACGTTAGGTTGGTGCAAAGTATGTATGAAGGAGCAAGGACCCAGGTTAGGAGTAGTGTAGGTGTAACGGAATGGTTCCCCGTGAGGGTTGGTCTACATCAGGGATCTTCTTTGAGCCCGTACCTTTTTGTTTTGATTATGGATGTGTTGGCCCAGGGGATAAAAGATCAATCCCCTTGGTGTATGCTCTTTGCAGACGATATTGTTCTGTGCAGCAACAGGAGAGAAGTAGTAGAAAGAAAATTGGAGGAATGGAGGAGGGCTTTTGAAGACAGAGGGTTGAAAATCAGCAGAAAGAAAACGGAGTACCTGAGGTTCTACGAAAATCAAGACTCAGAAATTAGTTTAGAGGGAGCGAGGTTAAAGAGAGTAAGTAAGTTTACGTACTTGGGATCGACAGTGGCTGAGGACGGTGAGCTGGACACAGAAATAACACACAGAGTGCAATCTGGTTGGAAAAATTGGAAGAAAGTTTCAGGGGTGTTGTGTGACCGAAGAATAGGCGCAAGGGTTAAGGGAAAGGTGTATAAGACTGTGGTAAGACCGGCTATGATGTACGGGGCTGAGTCTTGGGCTATAAAGAAAGATCATGAGAAAAGACTAGATGTAACGGAGATGAGAATGCTGAGATGGATGTGCGGAGTGACAAGGTTGGATAGAGTAAGGAATGAAAGGATAAGGGGCACAACAAAGGTTGGAGAAATCTCGAGGAAGATACAAGAAAGTAGACTGAAATGGTATGGACATGTGATGAGAGGGGACGAAGATTATATAGGTAAGAGAACGATGAATATGGAGGTGCATGGCAGGAGAAAGAGAGGCAGACCGAAGCGAAGGTGGATGGAGAAGGTGAGGGACGATTTGAGGGAGAAGGGTTTGTCGGAGGAAGAAGCCCAGGACCGGGCTGTGTGGAGGAGGCTGGTCAGAAACGCCGACCCCGCATAGAGGCGGGAACGGGCGAAGAGAAAGAAGATTGTCCATTAATATTGTTTAAGATTGAAATACAGGTTTTAATTATTAATAATACTTATTTACTTATTTATATATTTATTATTATTAATTTATAACAGCTAGCTGCTTATTTTTAATAAGAGCCCAGTAAAGCCTAAAGCTTAAGGGCCAAATTAAATAAAAAAAGTAAATAGTCAAGCTTCACAATTATTCATGTCATTGTAAAAATTGTAAAGTGTAAAAAGACTACTGTATTTATTTTATTATTTTATTATTCAATTACATCGTCCCATCTAACAATATAATTGATATTATATATATATATATATATATATATATATATATATTATATATATATATATATAAAAGTTATATATGAAAATTATTTCACGAAAGTAACACGTGAATAATATTTATGATGAATAAAACCATGAAGGAAAGGAAACACAGAATGGTGCTCAAGCGCTTTCGTCTAATGACATCCTCAGGAACACTGAAGTACATAAAGAGTTACGGCCTATATATAGGTTACAGAAAAAAAAAAAATTTTTTTTATATATAATATATATATATATACAATAAACGGAGAGATAAAAATTTAAAAAAATTAAAAAATTATTAAACATTAAAGGATTGTGGGAGGAGCATTCATCATATATATATATATATATATATATATATATATATATATATATATATATATAAATTGACGATTGGTTAGGTTAAGTCATAATATTTTCGTTAGTTTTAACGTTTTATTTGATTAGGTATATGTGGACAAAGTTGGGGAAAGCAAAGTACACTAGGATAAAGTAGAGAAACGTAAAGTACACTAGGATAAAGTAGAGAAACGTAAACTACACTTAATGTAGGGGAACATAAACTACACCAGGCACCACAGTAGGGTTGCCAGACGTCCTGCATTCTGCGGGACAGTCCCACATTTGATCCAAAAATCCTTTTGTATTCAAAATGTTTCGCAAAAAATATTGTTTAAGCAAATTTTTTCGGGATGAATTGATTTAGAATTTTCTAGAATTATGTAAGATCCTGGAGAATTCTGTAGAGTAATGGTGAATGTTCTAGAATCCTAGAAATGACATAACTCTTATAAAATGTGTTTTGCCACGAGTTGGTAGTTTTTCGGCTGTAGTTATATTGTAAGATTTGAATTAGTGTGAATCCTGCGATTGCTTGACCATACAACTTGAGATTGTGTAATTGAAATAAAATCTGTAAGTATGTCTACTTTTTATAGAAAATCGTTCAGGTGTAAATTGCTCCATTTGTGTGAAAGTTTTTGCGTGAAAGAGGAACACACACACACACACACACACTTGATTTTATTTATAAGATTTAGAATATATTTTTGAATTAATTATTTACAATCATGACTTGCAAGGAATTTCAGCTATACTTGAAGTCAGAAGATGGAGCTAAAATTTTGAAGAATATTAAAAGTTCAGAAAAATATTGACATATGTCATAATTAGTAAAGCGATGTATACTACAATATTTAATATGCTATGATAATTTCAATATTATTTACCATATTTCAATATTATGTATAATAATTTCAATATTATTCACCATGTTTAATTGTTAAGCATTATTTTAATAAATTTTTTCTAATTTTGTTTGTTGTAACCATTGAAGAAATCTAATTTCAATTTGAGAAAAATTTGGTCTTAAAAAAAATCGTCAACAAAATTTTGTCCCGCATGGCCATTTGAAAAATCTGGCAACCATACACCACAGGGGGACGTAAACTACACTTGCTCCAAAATTTTATGTAAAATTAAGTAAAACAAACCTGTCTTCAGTATTATCCACAATGTATAACAACTGTATCAAAATTCAACATTATCCTTACCACACATTATGTTAATTAGAGGATTAGAATAAAAGTAACGCAACCATTTCTAACACATCATAGTTAACACACTCTTCTTACACCAATAGCTTTATCATAGGACATAAAGTGTTTATTGCACTTAAGGAATATAAGCTCCTCAAACTTGCTGTCAGCAAGCCTGCACCTCTCTGGAGTGGACTGAAAACCTTCCCTGCAACAGAGAAGAGTCGCTCCATTAGTGCAGACGAAGCTGGGATGGCAAGGTAGGAATGAAAAATTAAAACGTCCATTCACGAGTACCACAGTCCTGTAACTCAGATATGTGTAACTCACTTGTAATCATATTGTAATCAAAGATTACGACGATTTTTTGGATGGATTACGATTACAATTATGATTACGAACTATAGAAGAAGATGGATTACGATTTTATAGGTATGAATATTTGGATTACGATTATGAATACACCGTAATCGTAATTAATTATGGATTATAAGATTATGATTATAATCGGCCCCATGTCTGGGTCTCAGGAATGCATTAACTGTTGTACTATCATATGTGTATATATACACACAGATGTGTGTTATTATATGGTCACCTTTTGTATGCCTTATAAATGTAACAAAGAATAGTAAAATTAGGATCACCTGAAGATCAGGGTCCCCAGCCTTCTTTAGTTAGCCTTATAAGGCTAACTAACGAAAATATCACGACCTAACCTAACCAATCGTCAAGGGCGTACAGTTGACCTAACGAATGATTAGGTTAAGTCGTGATATTTTCGTTAGTTAGCCTTATAAGGCTAACTAACGAAGGCTGGGGGCCCTGATCTTCAGGTGATCCGAATGTTTTATGTTGTTTAATTACAAAACAAGTTCCTGTTAGTTCATTTCGAGTTTTTTCTAAGTTTTGTACAAGGTTCTCAAAATGATTTCTCTGAGTCTGAAATCTAATGAAAATTTCTTTTGCCGTACTTATAAATATACAGCCAGTAACGGAAGTTAGATACACTAGGCAACGGAGACCTAAATTCGTAACTTTCTTCTACTACTTCTTTCACCACCTTTCTCTACTAAAAAAAAAAAAATGGTGTCAATAATCCAGCAGGGTTGAAAGCACCTTAAACAGAAAAAAACAAACAAACAAACAAAACACTAGGCAACGCATACACCTTATAGGGATCAATGTATCTCGACTTTCTTTAGTGATAGTGCAATACTGATGCTAACTTAAAATATGAGAATCGGCTAATTATGGGAGATGGTAAAGCGATTAGTTATTTTGCATATAAACCATTTCATGGTGACATAACAAATAACCTCTAAATAACATGCTACACTGGTTGGTAAAATGTTAATATAATGGTTAACACGTGACCAGCTGCATCAATGTTTCCAAACGTGAATAAAACAAAGTTGCCAGATAGCACAATAACAAACAATAAACATAAAAATTTGAATGATCTCATTATGAAATGGTTCCCCCATTCTGATATACTTGGAGCGATTTATTATATTCCACGACCAGCTTCATTGCTTGATTTTTCAGGGGAATGAAATTAGACTCCGCCCTCTTCTGTGCTATAAACTCCTTCACAACAAAATTGCTTTGCTCCAGATGAGCCCATTTCTTTTCCAAGTTTTTGAGTTGACTGTACGTTTCATTGTCCCCGAGTTGTTTCTGTGTATTAAAATATTATAAATCATTATAGATTTTTATGAGGTCCGCAAATTCGTTTACGAAAACCTTTTAAGGATAAATGATGTTAAATAATTTAGAAAGATAATGAAAATTGTCAGTCGCATCTCGATTGCCATTAAAAATGGTGTAAAATATTATGAATATCTATCATGATATTAAGATATTCGTATCATTCTGTCAACTGTCTCTCTCCCTGTCTCTATCCTTTACCTTTATGAGGTTAATGTGATCCGTAATCTCTTTCAAGGTGTTAAAAACCGACTGCTTTTTTAGTTCTAGATCTTCCTTCTCGTCCGCAAGTTGCATTCTATTCTCCTCCATTCTCCTCCTCAGTCCATTAATGTCTAAAAATGTTTGGTACTCCTTCTCCATTTTCTGCAGTTTGTGCTCCATATCGACTTTCTCTTTCTGCACTTTGGTTTCAAGGGCTTCAATCTGTGTTATGTTCGCCATTAACAGAATTAGTAAAAGAAAATGAAGCAATCCCATTAATTAAAATTAGACTATGAACAAAGTGCTAAAAATACGTGACTTTTGAGGAATAACCACCTTCACTGATCGAGTCTGAGAGAATTTGACCACAGAATAGGGTGGTTGTTTCCAGAAAGGCCTGTCTACTTTAAAAAAATTTTGCACACTCTAATTCTCGGGTGATTCTTTAAACATGTGACACTTTAAAACGTTTTATTTTTTTTAATAAATGAAATAAAATAATGACATTTTTACTGTACCTTCTCTACATATGGGAAATTAGTCTCCTAGTTCAAAACGTGCTCTAGTATGTGATTTCCTCTCAGCTCACGATACTTACACGATACTTTCGACGCAAGAGTTTTGTCCAACAGATTTTCTGCCGTTTATGAAAACGGAATATCATGGCCACCTACATCACCAAATCTAAACCCCCGTGACTTTTATCTGTGGGGTTATTTAAAAAGTAGAGTGTTTAAACAGAATCCATAAACAATAAAAGAATTGAAAGCGTCACCTGAAGAAATTTTTCAGATTTCAACAAATACTCTGTCCAGATTACTGCAAAATTTTGTTATTCGTGTGCAAAGAGTTAATGAGCTGGGAGGACATCACATACAGCATGTTTTGCACTAGGGGACTAATTTTCTATGAGTAAAGAAAGTACAGTAAAAATGTCATGTTTTTATTTTAATTAATAAAGAAAATACAAACCTTTTAAACTGTAACATGTTTAAAAAATTACCCGACACATGACCTTACTAATAATACTAATAATACTAATAATAATTATTATTATTATTAGCGCGTGGGGCTGTGGCGACCCCACCGGCCGTCGTAAGGTGTAGCCAGTTCTGCGTCTCTGCGATACAGGAGGGATAGGATTAGGTTGGGAACTCTATCGTTCCCTCTTTCTCCCACGTCGGTCAGCAATAACCTCGGACATCCGGGCTGTTTCTGCCTTCTCACCCCAGTTTTTGGGCCATCAGATTTTAATAATGAATGAATGAATGAATTATTATTATTATTATTATTATTGCTGCTTTCCACAATATTAGGATGTTAGGTTTCCTTAATGCATTATAAGATTGTTTAACCTCCCTCGCAACATCTAAGATCATATGACCGAAGGGACCTACAGTTTTACGTGGGATCTACCTGAACCACGGGTCGCTGCAAAATCTGGAAGCAAAGGAGATCCTCCATCCAACTACTCCCCTCAGTCCTCACTCAATGTCGCCTAGCTTCACTGATGGACGGGAAGCGGTGTTACAACACTGGCCACGACGTCGTCCAATACAACTTGGTAATTGCATAATATTTTATTGTTGTATATTGTTAAGTTATGCCCTTAGCTTCTCTCGTACCTTATTGAGATGGGCTTGTAGGCTCAATTGTTCGGCCTTAAGACTATGTTCCGTGTACTGACTTTTCTGCAGTTCATCCTTCTTGAAAACGAGGTCATTTCTTATCACAGAATAATCTCGAGAGCTGAAATTGAAAATAAAGTAAGGTTGGTTGTTCAGTTCCATTTTAAGACTTTAAAGATTATTTTTTTAACTGTTTCAGCTGTAATTGATGCTGTGAATTAAATTTTATGTTTGTGCTCTAGTTTTATCTCGGAATAATTTTTCAATGTTCTCTTATTTGCTTGCATATATTAATTTAGCAACAAATTATCATATTTTAAAAGCCTATAAAATATATGAACCAGTGAAGGAAATAAACTTGGCAAAAAATTACCTTTAAAATACTTTAAAAAGTCACAAATAATAATTTTAGTAATTAGTAATTACTTCGTCTTGAAATATTATTTTGTTTTTACCGAAGAAAAGCTTTTTAAAGAAAAACTTACTAATTAGAAGTTTTGAGTGATTTTTTCTTTAGTTCAATTTTTTTAATTTCTTTCCACAACTGTACATCATTGATCAGAAGTTATAAAATCCTTTTAATTTATTTGTTACATAAGTAATTAGTATTAGAAATAGCAGTTCTTAAAGTATTAAACTTACTTGGGCAGATTCCCAAAATAAGAAAGATTTCTTGATATTTTTTCCAGCAAAGCCACGATGTTGTTTTCCTGACTTTCCAGACGACTCAATTCTTCGCTTTTATTTGTCTCAAAAGTTTCCATAAACTGTTCCATTGTCTCTTCTCTCTTCCTCAATTCACGATACTTTTGACTCCTCTCACTCTTGTTCTCTTCCAGTTCCTGAGAAAGAGCACTGCATCATTACATAGATATCCTTAAGGATTAGTAACGGAATGGCGTCTGAAAATATTTGTCACTCTCCTGTGTGGCCCTTGACAAGCCCACCGTTTTACGGAAGTTTCCGTCTGCGGAGGCGAAATCTGTATATCTCCCACGATCATGTTGGTTAGAGATTCCGTCAACCTCCACCTACTACAATAATTATGAAGTGTCCAATGAGGGACCGTGTTTCATTTCTCCCAAAGGCTAACCAATCAGAGGAAGTAAATTATTTCTACACATTAAATTCAAACTTTTGTTAGAGTATGCCGTATATACAATGATTGTACACAGTAAACAACATGCACGGCGAACATCGTTCTGCACATCATATACAGTAAAAGGGGTCAAGAAAATCATTTAAAGAATGTTTAATTTTAAAGCCTTCTTCACGATTGGTCGGATTTTGAAATCACTTCCATGGTTGGTCAGTTTTTGAAATCTCTGACTATAGTCAGTCCTAGATAACATATATATATAGAATATATATCTATTCCCAGTTATATGCGTAAATAATCTTGCTAATAAGCGCAGGTGTCTCTATATAGAAATAATATATTTATTTTCTATACAGAACTGGGTATAAGTAGTATGGTGCAGATGCTGACCTTGAGACGGAATTTGCGACATATACTATTACTAGAATAGTGTTTTAGAAGAGGTTGTTTCGAATATCCAACAATGAGATCGATTGAAGTATCCATAAATGAATGAATGACTATTTCTTTATTTCTAAAATATTATAATTTTACAATTTCTGTGGTTACAATAATTTTAACATAAAATAAGTAATTGTTAATTGGACTGTTTATTTTATTTATTTTGGCCCTTAAGTCTTTAGGCTTTACTGGGTTTTCATCTTAATTAAAGCTAAAACATAGCGTCATAGGTACTTATGATTAATAATATATGAATGATGAATACGAAGTATTAATTAATTTAAAGTAGATAAACAAACTAACAGATAAAAACCAAATAAATGAAACTTCATAAAGAAGGTTCATGTTAACGATGGGGAAAAAGAGACTCAATTTATTGTCCTTGAATTAAGCGATCCCACGATGACTATAACAGAACTCGATTCACTTCTATTAACCTTGATCATATCTGCTACTGCACATAACCTACTCAAACACTGATTTTCTCAATCTAATTATACAACCATGTAAATAAAAAAGGGACTTAACGTTTCTCTCAAAAAAGCATTAAATGAATACAAACTTTAGACACTTCACCTCATTTAAAAGTAGAATAAACGATATTTGAAAAGAAGCTAATTATTGCCATTTTTCTTGAAGCACCAAACTGGAAAAATTTGCAGATTAAAATGGTAAACACTTTGTTCATGAGAAGATGGTGCAATACCTAAAATTATATATATATATAGTATATATTTCAACTGCAAAGAACACGCAGTATAATTAACGTAAAGAACGACGCTTGTATAGGAGAACATTCCGCGCAAGATGAGGAGGGAGAACGAACAAATGAAAAAATGAGGTAACCACCCGGGAATCGATTCCCGAATGGTTACCTCATTTTTTCATTTGTTCGTTCTCCCTCCTCATCTTGCGCGGAATGTTCTCCGATACAAGCGTCGTTCTTTACGATATATATATATATATATATAATATATATATATATATAATAAATAAACCGTTTTGAATTTGAAAAAGCTGAAATTACGAAGGCCTAAACAGACCTGCTCCAGATGATGAATATCCTCTTGGGCGCGACTTATCTCCTCTTGGACTACGCCGCTTTGTCTCTCCATAGTAGCGATTTCAGCATTGTCTTCTTTTACCTTTTAGGCAGAGTTATAGTAAGTACGTGTTTGGTAATGAGTAACGTCGCTTTAGTTTATGCAAAAAGTCATTTGGGAGATAAATTTCTTTGTGTTTACATTATTCCAGATTTATCAACAGCAATATATCATCAACATCAGTATATTCAACAACTTAGAACTGTTTGCTTTTTGTTTGTGTATTATGCGAATATTTATCTTATTAGTTTACAGTGTATTAGCTTCTAATCATTATTCCTACCACTGATCGCACTATTTATTTAATATTGTGGTTTATAAAACTCTTTAAGGGAAAAGGTAAACTCCTTTTGAATTTCATGTCGGTAGTATGCCTATTTAGTCCAGGAGTTTTAGGGTTGAACCTTGAAGGTTTTGACAAAACGCTGAGTTTTGCACCACAGATAGTTGAAATGGTATGGAATAACACAGGAAAAGTCCCCATTAATCAACCTTGGGCTTACCGCGAAATTCAAGATGGCGTCTGATACTGTGGCATTTCACGTATAATTGCCAATAACTTCTAAACCTGTTGGGCTGAAGAAAAATTTTGGTGTGTAGGGACTGTTTCTACCCACGTTTTATTCAATGAACACCAGTAAAACATTAGAGTCATCAGAATATAAATATATTTAATTTTTGATCAGAAATAAATCCAAATATAAACTGAAAACAATCAGTAAAAGAGTGAAAACACTTGTTTTGGATACAACAGACTAAATAAATAATAAAATTAAAATTAATTATTCCTTCCGATATGACCAACGTAACAAAAATATAACTTTCAGCAAAAACGAATAAACAAGATGTTAGGGAATTAATGCATTGCGACAACGCATTCTAATTATCACGAATCTGTCGCTAGTCTTCAGTGATACCATCTTCCATGTCCGCGTTAGAGCAACAGGTTCTACTGCAGGATGAGTAAAGAGCAGTACAGTAGAGCCCCACTTTTGGGCATTCACATGTCTTTCCACAACGAGCCTTACAACCACAAGAAACCATGCGGAGGAGCTCACACCCAACCCAAGACTGCTGAGGATGTCAATGAACTCCCTGGACCTATATTTCGTGTGGATATATGTTGTCAGAGCAAGCAATAGGGAAGGAATATATGACCTTGGACAGCACGCGGATACGATGGCATGACTTATAGCTGCACACTTTCGTTTCACAGGCATGTTGTTCGGGTCCTGGGAAGTGATACCGCGCTGGATAAAACTTTGAAGGTGAACTGGAGGAGGATGACCTGAAAGAAACCCTTCATTGCTTATGAAAGGGTAAAACTCGGTTTCATACACAGTAGTCCTGATTGAATCCCTGACTAGCATTGCCGCCATTTCGATAATCTCTCCTTCCGTGTGTTAATTTTTTGGGTTTGCCCATTTCTCCTTTACTATATTACAAGCTTTGTCTCGAAAACAGACCACATTCGACTGACCACTGAGGCATGTTACGACAATATCACACCCATATCATTCTTCAAGCCTTTGTTTAAGCCATTTATGAGTGTAACCTGGTTTAACATCTAATTATTGGTTCATGAGGTTTTCAAGTTCAGTCATAGAATACTGGCACTCTTCAGCCTTGTCTAGATGTTCACATAACTTCAGAAATGCAATATTCTTTGCTTCATATTTTTATACATGACGAGGACCAAGCTGCTCAGAAACACCAGGTAACTCTTTCCCCTTCATGAAATTTACTCGACAATCGACGTGATACAATGCCTCTTCTACAGCAAGGTCATTCACACCCTCTAATCGACCTAGGACTATGAGACCTAGCTCATCTTTTCCACTCCTGGTCACTTGTGTCAATTTTTCAGTATGAAGTGTCTGTATTCTTGAAACTGACCGACGTCTGTCCTTGGGCAATTTGCTCTCAGTAACAGCTTCATTGGCACAGAAGAGACAATGACTGGCAAGTTTAAATTTTATTCCTGACGTAGTGCAGGTTTCTTCTGCAATGGAGCTTCTTCATCTTCCTCAGCCTCCCTTTTGAGCTTTGATTTAATATTTGTAGTCCGACAGTAGTCTTTGCGACATCACGCAAAAATTAACATTTGAAATTAACATTTGAAACTTTTTCCCCACATATCAGACAGTGAATAATGACCTCCATATCAATGACGGCAACAAAGTGAAACAATAAGCAACATGGGTTACTATCAGCGGCGGATCACGTCAATAAGAATAATAACAGTTAGTTTACACTCATAAATAACTAAAACAATTCACATTCAAGTTAAATTTGCTTGCATAAATAAGCATAAAGAACTAGTTCAACTGCTCACTTCAAAGAATTTCCACAGTTAGTTTCCAATCACAAATAAATGAGTCACATTACTACCATCAAAATGCGCACCTCACAGTTTAGTACTGCTCACCGCCTCACTGGGACACCGCCAACTATGCGCTGCCTGTACAATGTACAGGTTTACGACACGTTCAAACGTGTACGATTCTAGACTGATCATGTCGGAGCGCAACCTATTGCAATGTTGTACTGGCGGATCCAGGGGGGGTTCATCGGGTGCCCGTGAACCCCACCACCACCACCACAATTACCTTTTAGAACAGGTCACAAATGACCGCACGTCAGGCACCTTAGATGTTAGGTTTGGAGGTGATCTGAAGCGGTCAGGAAGGAGTGTAGTGAGGATGGGCGCGGAGGATTATAGCGGAGAGGTATGACTGAAGTCCTGAGTGGGCGATGAACCCTCCCTGAAAAATTTCTGGATCCGCCCCTGTGTTGCACTTAAAGGCTGGTAGTCCGGTTGCACGGGGTGGGAACCCTGCATTGTTTGTTATAAAGCAAATCTTGACATATTTTGAAAGCTTATACCACTCCATTCAAGAATCCATCGGGTGTACACCTTCCCCCCCCTCCCCGCTTGGCTTTTTCAATATGGCCGCCATTTTCCAAGATGGCCGGCGAAACTGAAAAATCCCATATCCTGGTCAATACTTGATGGATTTTGATGATCTTGGTGTCATTTCTAGAGGTCTTTAGGATGATGAGTCGATCTGGAGGGGTTGCAGATACTTTAGAAGTCGTTTTGACCCACATTCGTCAATACTCAAGGTCATTGGAGGTCAAACGCTCCCCGAAATAAGGAATATCCCATATCCCGGGCAGTCGTGGAGATATTTTGGTGATCTTACTGTCGTTTTTATGGTTTTGGGCGAGACTAAGTAGTTCTATAGGCACATGATAACAGTAGGATATCATTTTGCAACTCCATGAGTTAAGTCAAGGTCATTTGAGGTTAAAATTTGGCCTTGAAATATGATAATGCCACAGTTGACATCACTGTATTTGCTTTATTTCAGTGACAATTTCTACAATCTAGCTAACTGCTGAGCACTTAACATCTTTTCTGCAGATAAAACCAGATCATAATGTTTAAATGACATAACCCACATTATATGGATAATGATATTCGGATATAAACCACAATTTATGCTGAAGTGCAGGGCACATGCATTCTATGGAAGGTTGCAAAGCTACAAGATATGACCTCGTAAGCAAAACAAAGCTCACACCTAGCTGGGGGATTGGCATTGACAACTTTGATGCAGTTATTCACACTAGGTAACCATTTATTGGGGGCAAATATAAAAAGACATGGTTGTGTCAGGATCGTCAGGATCATCAGTCTGCTCTTCGTTTGCGTTTTGGGTCAATGGGTTGTTGCAATCCAAGCCGCTGCCACATTCACAGAACATTGTGCAAGGGATTCCGCGTCCCATGCAGCCGCAGCGACTCCCCCTGCATGCTGATTGTGATTCACACCCACATCTGATTAGCTTCAGAACTTCATCTGGTGCTAAGCACACTCCTTCACCAGCTGTTTTTGGGATGAGAACTCTGTTTGTTTCGTCTCTCTCCCACCCATAATGCACAGGATCAAGTGGTGGTGGGTCACACTTTGGTGCATCGAGCCAGTTCGCCACAGTGTAGTGGGCTCTGAGCACATTTTGATGGAAAGCTTCAGTTGTTGGTGGTAGAGAACATAGTTTGGGTGCAGCAGTTCCCGACTTCCCTGTCTTCTGAGACCATACTCGCTGACGACACTCAGTAAGAGATGAGGATTTCTTATCCCCATAGCATGCAACAATGAACGCTGTTGCCTCTTTCTCGATATGGTTAAAGCATGCATCAAGGGACCCCAGCTTGTCTAGCTTCCGACCCTTCTTGGCTGTGACAATGGCAGTGGCTTTGCCGATGCCATGTATTGCTGCAACTGTGTCACAACCACTCAAAGCGTGTAGTTTGAGGATTTGTGGGATGATGTCTTTGTGCCCAACAACCTACTGAGTACAACTTGTCCCTGCTCATCATTTTTCAGTTTACACTTTTCTATCAACACATCTTTGTAATTTGTTATTTTATCACCAAGCTTATCGGTCATAAACCTAGATGCTGGAATGCGGTATTGCACCGGAACTTTGATGTCATATTTCTCGGGTAATATACACTCACTGACTTTCAAACAAAAGAGTGTTTTTTAGGGTTATATACTGGGCCTTCACTGAGAACAGCACTACGTAGTCTTTTTGGCTCCACTGTAGGGGTATCACATTCTCTCTTTTTCATGAATGCTGATAAATTCCGCTTGGACACATAAGTGGAAACACAGTTCTTGTGACAACAAAGGATTTTTACTCCATCTTCCAAGCGAGGCTCTAGTCTCGCTCGAACATCTGGCTGCCCTCTGATGTCGCTGCTCTCTATGATTTTCTGAATCCTCCCACAATTTGAAAGACCTTTCTGACCTCCAGGACAGCTACGCAGGAAATCCTTGAAGAAACATTCTTCTGCAGGTTTTGTAGAACCTGAAAAATAAGAATTTTGTTTATCCATTCTTCAGAGTATAAATCGCATTGAAATAATTTATCCTCAGCAAATGAAAACTAAACAATGCTCACCTGGTATATTCTCTATGTTCAGCGGTCAAAAAACGATTTTGGAATCAGCACAACGAAGACGTCATCAAACCACCAGGTGGACAGCACCATCAGCAATAATCGCAACAACCTGAAAAAAATAAGAGGAATAATTAGACATATTGGAATTCACCTTACCATGGGAAAAATAATCTCTGATTTCATTTTAAACCCTATAGAACTACTCAGTCTCGCCCAAAACCATAAAAACGACAGTAAGATCACCAAAATATATCCACGACTGCCCGGGATATGGGATATTCCTTATTTCGGGGGGCGTTTGACCTCCAATGACCTTGAGTATTGACGAATGTGGGTCAAAACGACTCCCAAAGTATCTGCAACCCCTCCAGATCGACTCATCATCCTAAAGACCCCTAGACATGACACCAAGATCATCAAAATCCATTAAGTATTGACCAGGATATGGGATTTTTCAGTTTCGTCGGCCATCTTGGAAAATGGTGGCCATATTGAAAAAGCCAAGCGGGGGACAGGTGTACACCCGATGGATTCTTGAATGGGGTGGTATAAGCTTTCAAAATATGTAAAAATTTGCTTTATAACAAACAATGCAGGGATCCAGTAAAATCAGGGTCTGTGCTACCGGACTATGGGTAAGTATGCATGACATCTATTATTCTATTACTATATTAACCTATTAGCGCTCTGAATACATTTTCTATTTGTCCATATCTATTTATTAACAGACCTCACCAAAAATGGGTGGCGGCGGGGGCAGGTGAAGATAAGGAGGGTGTTATGGCCACCTCCCTCCTGTATACGCTAATGGTTGTGATGGTGTTCACTTGGCAGACCGTAAACAAAACCCCTCTAATAAACACCATACTTAGCCATCTAACTAATTAGTCCAGACGGTATAGCAGATTAACCTCAGTTTACCGCTGACTCGATCCTCGGACGCCATCTTGAATTTTGCGGTAAGCTCAAGGTTGATTAATGGAGACTTTTCATACGTTATTCTAGACTGTTTCAGCTATCTGTCGTGGAAAAATCAACTTTTTGCCAAAAACTTCAAGGTTCCACTAAATAACTCACCTTAATACTCTTGGACTAATTGCCTAGTTAAAGATTACCCTACAGAGCTCTTCCACTTCAACGCCACAGTTTTACTTGAGTAATAAGGTTGTCCCTCTCTTCTTGTGGGGTTCCTCTTTTCTGGTTTTCACTAATGATTTCGTTGCGTTTCTCTTCCAGTTTTTGCAGCTTACTAAATAGTTCGACAGCTTCTTGTTTCACCTACAAAGCAAAGACAGTGTCTCTTATAAGGACAGTAATTGTATGGTGGTCACAGAATTCGAAACATAGTTTCTGGGGCTTGTATGTTTCCAGTGTGAGATTAGTGAAATCGGCGCTTTTCTAGTTATGGCCAACGTAGGAGCCATGTTCTACTTTGTTGTATTTATATAATAAATTTATAACAAATATTGTAATATGATAACTTCACATATAAATTCATAATTTCATATAATGTCGACAACCCCGCAAAAAATCCTGACCGCAAGCACACCTTCTGGTTATCAACAAACATTGCCTTCTTAAAATAAAGCACTACCTCATTATCAAAACCCAAGTGTTACTTTTCACTACTGGAATAAAACAGTACCCTACCTAACTCACATTTTGAGTGAAATCAAAGTCTTTTAAAAACGACTCTTTGTCAGTAATCACCGAAAATAAGGTATAAAACTTATCACAGAAAATTATTTATTCAAATTTTACCTTGGACAGGGAAAGTTCGTCTTGCAGTTGTTGTTTTTTAGAATCCAATGCATCTATTTCTTGTTGCATGAGATCCAAACGTTGCAAAAAGGCCACATTAATATTTCGTAACTCCATATACTGTTCTCTCAATTCTGGCTGCATCGCTTCCACTAAATTTTCTCCCATGTGCCTTTCCTATAATTTCACAATCTTTCATTAACGCCATGAATAAAATAATAATAATAATAATAATAATAATAATATTATTATTATTATTATTATTATTATTATTATTATTATAATAAAAGTTAACTGTATGGTAGTGTACAACTTGAAATTAAACCTTCTCAAAACTGAATAGAAATTATTCACTGCTTATTAAAATCTCAAAAATTGTTTTCCTTTTCGTGTCTGGTAAACAAACTGAAAATCGAATTGGATAAAATGGATGGAATGACCTAAAAGTAAGATGTCTTCTTTTTATAGGTCACATAGCTTGTAAGAATGAGAAATGCTTGAACGTTACCAAAGTTTGAGCTCTGACAGCGTCGCACATAAACACGCCTTGTCAGGGCGTGACTCATGCAGTTTTAATCAGTGTACGACATGCTCGTCTTCTACGAAGTTTTGTGTTGTGAAGTGCATTTTACGCATTTGTTTCGTGTTTTATATTTAACTGTACAAATATTTCTTATTTTGTCTGTGGCAAAATTTAAATACCAAATCTGATTTTTCGAAATGTCCCGGAAATGTGTGAATGAACCCGACTCTTCCTGTTATGTTTGTGGGGAATGAGTGTTGAAAGCTCTGAGAAGAAGCATTACTCCCCTAATAAAAAAAGCTTATAAAATTTATTTCGGATGTGAAACTGGGGATCAGGACAAGAGTTAGGCTTCTCATATCCGTTACAGACGTTGTGCGATGACTCTTGGAACTTGGATAAAGGGCAACCGAAAGTCGATGCCATTTGCAGTTCCCATGGTGTGAAAGGAGCAAAAAGATCATGTAACCGACTGCTACTTTTGCTTAAATAACGTTTGTGGTTCCAACTCTAACAATAGGAATAAAATTGTGTATCCGAATCTGCCTTCTCATATACGACGGTAGCACATTGTGAAACATTTCCAGTTAAAGAACCTCCCGATGACGATGATCTACAGATCTACAGAAGCTAAGGCTAACAAAGACCCTAAGATCCACTCTAAGGCTAGCCCGAGAGAAAGGAGAGAGTAGGGGGTTAAGAGAAGAGAGGAGAATAAGGGGTTAAGTAAGGAGCAACACCTATCATTCGTGGGTTAACATTCATTCAGAAAAAGAGGGAAAAAGTCTCACCATCATCATCCGCCGGCCACTGCCGACAAGTCAGAAAAATAGTCGGAAAATATAGGAGAGGGGTGAAAGATGAAAAGAAGTAAAATAAGAACGCTTACAAACCATGCAAACACAGTCTTAACTCACTGTCATATTATGCAAACTACAAACATGCAAGAAAAGAGTTAGAGACATGCAAAGTAAGGAGGATAAGAAAAAAAAAAAAAGTAGGTAAAGTTAAACAAAAAGTGGGTTAGTTTACGCTATGAGCTACATCTACATTCGTGTTAGTCTAATTTTTTTTTTTTTTTTTTTTTTTTATTGCTGGCATCACGCTGGCATGTCACAAGCTGGCATTCATCGTCAACAGACTCATCCTCGAGCACCACCACCAGAGCTCCTGTTGTTAACTTTCTTTTTTAATTTTAAACACGTTAATATTTTAAAAGTCTGTCAAGACGGTTCTTAAACACATTAACGCTGGTAGAATGAACGACTGACGCGGGAAGATTATTCCATTATCAATTACTTTAAACGTAAAGAAGTTTTTAGCGATATTAGTAATGAAACGTCTGCCACGAACTTGAATCCGTTATTGCGAGTATTACTATTATCGAAGTGAACATTTGTCAAAATTTACGTTATCGATGTATTAACGATTTTGAAAACTTCAATAAGCCCCCCTTAATCTCCTAGTTTCGAGTGAATACAAGTCTAAACTTTAATCCTATCTCATAAGGCTTATTGCGCAATGCCGGAATAATTTCGTGGCACGACGTGAACCCTTTCTAACCTATCAATATCCTCACGCAAGTACGGGCACCAAAACTGAACGGCATATTCCAAATGAGGCCTGACTAGGGACTTGTAAAGGGCAATATAATATCCTTCGATTTAAATTCGAAATTACGCGCTATGAAGCCTAACATCCTATTAGCTTTTGCGCAAGACTCAGGCACTGGTTCCTAACCTTTAAATCTTTAGTTACGCGTACGCCTAAATCTACTTCCTCGTCAACGCTCGCTAAATCCTATCATCCATCGTGTACACGTAATATTGTTGCGAGAACCTATATGCAAAACTTTACATTTATCTACGTTAAATTGCATCTGCCACTTATCCGTCACTCATAATCCTATCTACATCGTCTTGGATCCTATTTCTATCGTCCTCGTTAACAACCTTACCGCCTATTTAGTATCGTCGCGAATTTTGACACGTTACTAATCAATCCTACATCTATGTCGTTAATGTAAATTACGAATAACAATGGGCCTAACACTGACCTGTGGGACACCACTACTACCTCTAACACCCCGATTCACTCCATTAACTAGACCCTCTGCCTCCTAGCACGAAGCCATTCTTCTAACCAGTTAGCTACCTGACGCGGATACCGTGCGCTTTAACCTTCGCAATTAGTCTCCTATGCGGAACTGTATCGAACGCCTTTTAAAATCTAAATAAATAAACGTCAGCTGCCCTATGCCTATCGTATTCGCGCACTATTTCGTTATAAAATTCTAACAAATTTGTTAAACAAGACCTATGGCGTCGAAACCCGTGCTGACTACTATTAATCAAACCCCTATTTCTAAGTGATCGATAATACGATCCTAACTACGGATTCCAAAGTTTACCGACAATTGACGTAAGCAATGGGCCTATAATTGCTAGCTACCGCGCGGTCGCCTTTTTTAAAATAGGCGTGACGTTAGCTAATTTGAAGTCTTCAGGATAATCCCCGTTTCGAGTGACTGATTAAAAATCTTCGCTAAGGGGCCTACGATAACGTCTTTCAAATCTTTCAAATGTCTAGGATAAAGCGTCAGGGCCTGGAGCCTTGCTAACTTTTAGCCTATCGATATAATGCGCAATCTCAGCCTCGTAAACAGTTATTTCATCTAAAATAGTCTCGCTACTAAATGGAACGATATCGTCAACGTCGGGGACATTATTTACGTCCTCTACGGTAAAAACTGTCGCAAAAAGTTATTGAAAATACCCGCCATCGCCTGAGCGTCAGAAGCCAAAGCGCCATTTACATCCAATAGAGGGCCTATGTTATCCTTTACCGGCTTACGATTATTTACGTATTCAAAAAACTTTTTTGGATTATGTTTACTATCCGCAGCTATAACTATCTCTAAATTACGCTTGGCATTCCTAACTGATCTTTTAACCTGACGTCTAAGCTCGATATATCTATTAAAGTTAGCTACCTGGCCATTGCGCTTGTTAAGTCTATACGCTCTATTACGCTCGTTTATGAACTCGCCTACTTCCCTAGTCCACCACTTCGGCCTACCACGATTTCTAACGCGCTTGGGCCTACGAGGAATAAACTCCCTTTCAATATTCCTAAAACTTTCTTTAAACGCCACCCAACGCAAATTCGTATCATTACCCATAAATAAGTTATCCCAGTCCACTACTCTCATCCTATCAGCAAAACTATCAAAATTAGCCCTTCGTCAAAAGAGCCTCATTTAATTACTCAGCCTGAACTAAATGATCTGGTACAAGATTTAAATTTGTCTAAAAATCAAGCAGAGCCCCTAGAGTCTAGCCTACAAGGCTGAAACTGGTTAGCTAACGATACTAATATTTCTGTTTTCCGGAAACGCCAAAAGAACTTGGCTATATATTTTTCTATGAGTGGAGATCTTTACTTTTGTAATGATATTGATAGTCTGATGGTGGCCTTAGGGCATGAGCACAACCCACAAGAATGGTGACTGTTCATTGATTCATCGGAACTAAGTTTAAAGGGTGTTCTCTTACACACTGGCAACATCTACCCATCAGTTCCTATCGGACACGCAGTCCACATGAAAGAGTCGTATGAAAATATGGAATTACTTCTTTGCAAAATCGAATATGCAAATTACTCGTATAACTGGCACATTTGTGGAGATCTCAACGTAATTGCGCTACTTCTTGGTATGCAACTCGGATACGCAAAATACTGCTGTTTCCTTTGCGAGTAAGACAGCCGAGCAAACCATTCTCATCACAATGTTCAGGACTGGCCACGGCGTCTAGCTCCAATTCCTGGACAAAAAAACGTTTTGTTTTTTATGCAGGAAGGAAGGACCAAAGGCGAATGCCCGCAAAAGCGCCCACCCCATAGAAGAAGAAGAGAGCCAAAATCAAGGTCCAGGGTTTTCGAGATGCCTAGACACTCTGCGTTTGAAAGATGGGAGGTCATAGACAGGAGGAAAGATGGATTGAGGAAAATTATTCCAGAGTTGACCGGTTGAGTAGATGAAAGCTTGAAAATACCGATTAAACCTTGCGTTAGAGAGTTGGACAGAAAAAGAATGAGAAAGTGTAGAAAGTCTGGTGCTGTGTACTCTCCTTAAAGGAGGAGGCATACAGTTAGAGTGTTCAGAAGAGCAATGTCCGTTATAATAGCGATAGTAGAGAGAGAGTGAGGCAACATTGCAGCGAAGAGAGAGAGAGAGATTGAAAATAGTGAGTAAGAGGCGGGGAATTGATGAGACAAAAAGCCTTTGATTCCACCCAGTCAAGTACAGCTGTGTGAGTTGAGCTGCCCCACACATGAGAAGCATACTCCATACAGGGGCGAACGAGACCTCTGTACAGAGACAGCAACTGAGTGGGGGTGAAGAAACTACGGAGGCGGTACAGCACACGTAACTTCTTAGAAGCTGTTTTAGAAAGAGAGTATATGTGATCTTTCGAGGAAAAATCACAAGAAAAGGAAACGCCAAGAATGTTAAGAGAAGAGGAAGGATTGAGTTGTGTGTTGTTGAAGGTAAGGGGATAGTCGTGTGGAAGATTGTGACGAGTAGACAGATGGAGGAACTGAGTTACGCATCGAAATCTAGTTGATCCCCCAAAAAACTGCTTGTCACCTCTTCACATCAAATTAGGTTTAGGGGCCATTCAAACATTATGTAATGCAGAAAGGGGTCGGGGTGTTAGGCCAAGTGTTACAGTGTGTTACATGGGGGTAGGGGGGGGGGGGGTGTTACCTCAAGTGTTACATAACACTTCATCACCACAAATACATAAAACTGGGAAATGACAAGATATGAAATTTCAGCACGTGTTTTGTATATAATACAGGGTGGGCCGTAAGTTTCCATACATAGGAAAAATAAACATTTTTTTATGGACAACCATTTTTATTTATATAATATGCTCTACATGGTTGCCATTGTTTTGAAAACACATTTCAATACGTGTTCCCCACTGTTGATGAACACGCATTAGCACAGTTGACGTTATGCTTGTAATGGCGTTGGTGATACGTTCCTTTAGATGATTTATGTCTCGTATCTTTTCCTGATACACCATGGCCTTCAAGTGCCCCCAAAGATAGAAATCAAGGGGGTGAGATCTGGGGATCTGGGAGGCCACTCCACAGGACCACGCCGACCAATCCAAGCATCCGGAAACTGCTGCTGATCCAAATACCGACGCACGTGAAGACCATAATGAGGTGGAGCTCCATCTTGCTGGAAGTAAACTGGGAAGTTACCTTCCTCGTTAGCAGGGATGGGAAAATCTCTTCTTGCAACATGTTAAGATACCTTTCGGCATTAAGATTTCCACTGACAAAAATTGGTCCAATAATTCTGTCACCCCATATCCCGGCCCACACCATCACTTTACCGGCACCTTGCATCTTCGTCGGACTCAGCCAGTTAGGGTTAGCATTACTCCAATAACGTATGTTTTGCCGATTAACCTCTCCATTGACGTAAAAATTTGCTTCATCAGTAAACAAGATCTTACAAACGCATATTCTTAGGGTATCTGAAACATAAAAACAAACGTTTAAATTTTCCTATGTATGGAAACTTACGGCCCACCCTGTATAGCTGAAAGTAACAAATTATTATCATGCATAAAAAGGTGTTTTAAGTAAGTGATGAGCAACAAGATTTTCGTGAAAGATCAGTAACAATTTATTAAAAATAACATTTTATAGGGCAATGTGATAGGGGGGGGGGGGGGGTAGTGCTGGTGTTACATAATTTTGTAGGGGGTGGTTGGATAGGTATAACAGAGTGTTATGGGGGTTGGGGGGCGGGTATAAATTTTGTTGGAGAAAGGCGTTACATAATTTTTTAATGGCCCCTTAATGAAGAACTTTGTAAAAGCTATGGACAAGGAAGGAGCTGGTTTCCAGTATTTGAAAGGAAAATTCCTCGTATCACAAAATCAAAAATAAAAGAAGGTATTCTTGTTGGTCCTCAGAGTAATGAGCTGATGAAAGATACTACTTTGGATGGAACCTTAAATTAATTTGAAAATAGAGCCTACACCGCCTTCAAAGCAGTTACTCAGAGCTTTAGGTAACTGTCGATCACCAAACTATGCTGAATTGGTTGATGAGCTCTTTCAGGCTTACAGAATACCGAGCTGCAACATGTCTCTTAAAATACAATTTTTGCATTCACATTTGAATTTTTTCCCACCAAACCTCGGAGACGTCAGCGATGGACACGGAGAGCGATTCCACCAAGATATCTCTGCGATGGAAAAGTGGTACCAAGGCAAGTGGAATCCTAGTATGCTTGCAGATTACTGTTGGATGCTCATCATGGAAGTCAAAGATGTATCATATAAGCGTAAATCATTTTCAAATAAAATTTTAGGTGGGTCTGTAATATTATAATATTACCACTCAGTTAGCTTTATTTTCACGTTTCTTGTAAAATAAAAATTATTTTCTCAAAAACTGTGGATGATGGAAAAGTTTCACTATTATTTTCGAAATCTGCACTAAAAAGTGAGTAAGGAAGAGCCAACACTACCAGAGGAACAGAATCTTTGTTAAACAGTGTACAGTAATTCTAGCTCAGTTTAAATTAAAAAATCAGTTTAATTTTTTCCAACAATTTTATGGGACAATTAAACTGTCTCATTCTGATATCTGCGAATACCAATATTATTTTCAAGTAGCTATTGTACCTCCTTGACATTAGCCTACTTATTATATTATATGTCTTTTGAGACTAATTTAAAAGCCTTCCATTTAAAAGCCTTTCGAGACATAACACTAAGTAGTCCGGTATCTTAGCTCTCGTAGCAATGGGAAGATTGTCAACAAAATTACAGACTGTTTCTTTGGTGGAAATGAAGGGTCAAAGACCCAATAATAATACAATGAAAGTCCTAAAAAATCACATGTGCGCGTCATAGTTAAAAATCACCTAAAAGTTAGCCATTTTCCTAATATGGCCACTATATCGGGTAATTCGAGGTAGGCTGGGGCGGAGTTTCCTATCATTTTAAGGGGGTACAAACACCCCAAAGTTCCTCAGAGCCGTATAAAGTGTCACTCAACCCATGTGCGATATTGGGCAGTAGCGCGCGATCGCAATTATTTCATTTGTGTTCGAGGTATCTTTTGAACATGACAAAGTGTGACGGGTGCGGCGCATAAGCGGCATTGTGTGTTGGTTTTTTGTTTATTGCAATTTGGAGAGTTTTCAAAGAGTCTTCATACATGTTGATGTGATTCTCACCGTTTTTCCCCGTATTATCTTGCCTCAATTATCATCTCTTTATTTTGCCTTTAGATTTTGCTGTGTACAAACCTGTTGTTTCTCTTCATACCTATTTAAGTACCTCACACACCCTAGAATCACACTAGCTGAAAAATACTAACATTGTTTTTGTTCTATTCACGACTACGAAAATCTTTTTTAGGGGCCGTTCAAAAATTATGTAACGCTATTTTTGCTAAAACTTGACACCCCAGATCCCCCAAGAACGTCGTTCTGTAACGCTAGACCAGACATTCCCTAAGATGTTATGTAACACTTTCCCCATCCCACACCCGACACGTTACGGAACGTTACAGAGGGGTGGGGGTGTCAGGTTTTAGCAAACATAGCGTTACGTAATTTTTGAACGGCGCCTTATCAGAAGAGATTTAGGCATCAAAATTTCCTTATGCTTCTTTACTTTTGATATTACACCACTCTTTTTTCATTTCTAAAACTAGAGGGATAATCTAAGAACTCTCAGTATTTAGGGTTCTAAAATATCCCAGTTGTGGTGAACTGGAATATTTCACTGGGACAATTCATGTATCATGCAGTTTAAATACAATTTAGTTAATTTAGTAACAAGTTACTTTATCTTCATACACGCCTAAGTATACCGAGATCAAAGGTACATTTCCAAATAGGTTTTTGCTATAGCTATTTAAAGCAAAATTCGGACTATTAGTTTTTTGCTAAAAATTATTTCTAGAATACCTAAGTTGCTTAAATTACCATATTTTTGCGGAGTTACTGGGCTGCTATGTATCTGTTATGTATATATATCTGTATCTATCAGCAATGAAAAACGTCATCGAAGTACATGGCAAGGATGTTGTGGCAAACCCACAACAAATGCTCAACCGTATCCTGTCAGTCTACGATTCTGTCAGTTTACGATCCTGTCAGTCTTGATTTCTACGTCCGATTTGGCAACATACCTGAAATATGAACTTGCACCCGAGCCCTAAGCACTCTTTAATGAAGTTTCCGTGAGACAGCCCACAAAGGCTACATTGGCATCCTTGCTACTCTCCCTTGTCCCTGATGAAGTGGACTTACCTCAGGATGTCACCTACGTCTTGGCGGAGGTTATCTTCTCCATGCTGTTGTGTGGCCTCGTCCAGCAACCTATGCACAAGTCTGTGATCGTTACGTGCAATATGTGCAGAGCCACTATGGACCAAACACAACCGTGGTGTTTGATGGGTATTCTGCACCACCATCAACGAAATCAGAAGAACAGAAAAGGAGGGCAGTGAAGCGAACATTTGATGACATTGAAATCAGCAGCCATCTCGTGACAACAGTCCCTCAAGCCAATTTCTTTGGAAATGGAGGAAACAAAGGACGCCTCATCACAGTACTATCTAAGCATCTACAAAGTGTCCAAAGAGAAGTGAGACAAACAGTCAGTGATGCAGATACTTTGATTGTTTCCACTGCTTTAGCCTTTGCTGGTGAAGGCCATCCTGTTGCCGTGATGGGGTCTGATACAGATCAACTCGTGATGCTTGTGGCCTTGACTCCCCCACTGTTATTTTTTTATTTTTTTATTTTATTGGGTTCAGAATCCCAGCTGAGCCGTGAACGGCCAAGCTCTGAAGGGCCAGTTTAACCTACAGCCCAAGTTAAGCTAGACTAAAAAGTTACGGACTTGGGGGTCCTATTAGGTCCTACCTCAGAGTTGCTGACTCGATGTGGGCCTACCTTAGGCCTCAGTTGCATAAAATTAAGATAAAAACAAAAGGGGCACTATTTATGGTCTTCTTTCTAAACCTTGCAACAACAACAACACAACCTGCACCAATGCACGATGCAACAATCTTGTATCTAAACAACCAAACTGAATTGCAAGAGAGCTCTCTATAAGACCACGCCCTGTAAGTGCCGCATTCAACAGACGAGTAGGAAGGACGCGCAGCGCCCCAAAAAAATGATGCCACAAGAGTGCCCAAACAATGATGCCACAAGAGCCCAAAAATGCTAGCTCTAAATTAAGTGAATTTTTCACTAACCTTACAATTATGAGATGGATATATATACACCTTAACTTAATATATACAAGCAATGCTGCATCATTCAGCTTAGTCATCATATCACCTTGGGACAACAATGGCTCTTCCTCTTCTAGATTTTCTAACACCCACACTTCAGGGTGTTTCTGCTGAATCCAGGCACAAGCAAAGTCCCACAGAAGCAAAAACTTCACTTTTCTACGTTGAGGTCAAAATATGATAATAAAAACCCACTGTAATAGACAGAGTTTATTTCCACAACAGTTTCGAAGCCTACTGGCATCCACCCGAAGAGGATGCCAGTGGGCATCGAAACTGTTGTGGAAATAAACTCTGTCTATTAGAGTGGGTTCTTATTATCATATCCCACAGAAGCTTTTAGACGTCAAGGCAATCCAATAAGCAGTAGGTGACCGATCTAAAGGACAACCTCCTGTTCCTTCACGCCATTATCGGCTGTGATAAAACATCAGATCCATACCGACACGGGAAGAAAAAAGCATTCAGAATTTTAAAGGTGAATGAGCACCTAAAACAAGTGGTCAAGGTCTTCAATGACCCCAACGCAAGCCACGAATATATTGCTCAAGCTGGAGAAGACTTCTTATTGGCACTCTATGGTGCAGCAAATGTGAAATGTTTGAATGAGCACAGGTACTATGTATTCAAAAAATAAAATGCCAATAAAAACACAAGCAACTTCTTTCAGCTCGCGACTTTGCCGCCTACAAGCAGTGCTGCTCATCAACACTCATTTCGGGTGTACTTACAAGTGCAGCAATGGCTTGGGAATGAAACGAATCCCACAGCACGGGGATGGGCAACTGAAAACAACACACTGCTACCAATATCTACTGAGTTGCCATCAGGACCAGAAAAACTGCTGAAGATCATTTCCTGCAACTGCAAAGCTGGCTGTATTCGTGGATGTGGATGCCGACGAGCAGGGATCCCTTGTTCATTCGTATGTGGCTGTTTGGGACTTAAATGCACCAACGTACTCGCATTGTCAGAACTTGAATAAGACTTAGAAGATGAGCGAAGGTCTGTATTTCAATTAAGCAGTCTAAAGTTAGGTTTTCTTTCCAATTATCTGAAGCAAACTTTTTTACGTTTAAAACCACTGAGGACCTTGGATACAATTGTCTTAGGTTTCCAATGCTTTTTTTACCTTGAAACTGGTCAAGGTCACAAAAACTTGCATAACAAAGACAACGTAAAGTATTTCAAGTGCTAACATTTATATTTCAGTCATTTTTGAAGTTGTTGAGTTTGTATAGCAATCTGTACACCGGAAGTAGGTTGGCATTATGACGTCATAGATCAATTAGACCTAAATAATGTGGATATGGTTTCAAAGCCTTATATATATGGGCGTTCTTATTTCTGTATTGTATTTAGGATTCTGTATGTTATTTTTAAGGTTAGGAAGCTGTGAGGCATCCCTACCCCTGATATGAAAATATGTGAGACTTTCGGTATGTTGTTCTCAGTTCATTTGCCCGTCACTTACACCAAAGAGAAATTCCATACTATTTTTTATAACCCTTAACCTAAAAGTACTAAACTAAAAGAGTAATCAAACCTGCTCAATTTCATTTTCAAGTTGTCTCATTAGCTTTTCTCTCTCTTGTTTTTGAGAGAAGAGATTGTCCAATTTAACCATTTGTTGATCGTTTTCGTCTTTCAATTCCTTCCTATCTTCCTCTATTTCCGCCTGTTCCGTGTCTGTGTTCATCAAATCCACCAGCATATTGTAGTCGGCCAAAGATCCCTGGAGAGCTAATAAACAAGGGAATATTATATTTATAAAATAGCCAATTAAACATAAAAAAAGTTAAGTGGTCATTCAGTCACTAATTAGTAAAACCCAGACAAGGATCTATAATCTATATGTTCATAATCTATTAAGGTCAGACGTAGCTTTCATATGATACTGTAGAGCCTATTTTTTCGGATAGTGGATAATCACATGGAAAATTTTTAACAGAAAATTTTTAGTTGGTAAAACCTTAATATTTGCTTTAAGCCCACGAGTCGTATTTTTAATGCGGATTCACAAATTTTGATTCACTGGCCTAAGATGTAAAGTTAAAAAATTTTGACCGTTGTGGTATTTTGTAAATACAGCCCCGACTTACGTCAGGGATGCGTTCTTGGAAAACATGTCGCAAGTCGGACTGTCGTAACTTTGAACGTAATTTTCCATAGCCACAATGTTATAATTTGGCGCCAAACAGTATCGTAAGTCCGAAACGGCAGTAACGTACGTCGGACCTAGTATATAATGTAAAAATGTTGTAAGTCCGGAACGTAGGAAGTCGGAACATCGAAAGTCGGGGACTTACTGTATATGGACAGATTGGCTTATTCCGATTTCGCAAAAGCGTATGAAATTTGTAGAAGCGTGGTCTGACTAGATATAAATAAGCTTTGGTTAAAGAATGTAAAACGAAGTCAGCAACCAACCAACAATCAATGTTTACGAGATGTCGAGCGAAAAATAAGTTATTAAATTAACTGAAAATTGCCGAGTTCATATAAAAATATTAAAATTATCGGTAACATCCGTAAAATGCTTCAAACCCATTGACGATTTATCTTTAAACTACTTTTAGCTGGCAATGTTTTATTTATAATATGAAAATTATGAAGGATTCGTCACGGAATTTAGGAATCATCAATGACTTACCCGTAAGTTCCTGCGCAACTTCTTTGACTTTCTTATCATAGGTAAGAAAAGAGGACTGCTCCCGTTTCATAGTCTCAGTGTCATGGCTTAGTCTTGTTATTTCGGAGGTCAAACTTCCGGTCTTTGTCCTCAGCAATCCCATGTAGTAACTCTTGTCTTGGACCTGAGGGAGTAGTAAAGATAATCTCATAATGACGCAATAGCTAACGTGGATCAAATGTAGAATTCGGACCCCAGCCTTCGTTAGTTAGCTTTATAAGGCTAACTAACGAAAATATCATGACCTAACCTAACCAATCGTCAAGGGCGTACAGTTAACCTAACGATTGGTTAGGTTAGGGCGTGATATTTTCGTTAGTTAGCCTTATAAAGCTAACTAAAGAAGGCTGGGGTCCGAATTCTACATTTGATCCGCTAACGTAAAGGGGCATAATATTTGAGACAAAATTGCTATGCCCACATCTCAACGGTCTGAATAAC